>VYXB01003391.1:117229-141641 GCA_013397135.1 Pachyramphus minor | reverse complement strand
AATTTTTTTTTTTTTTTTTTTTTTTTTTTTTTTTTTTTTTTTTTTCCAGACAGCAGTTTCTCTGAGTCTAGTGAACAATAGAGGAAAAGAAAAGAATGACCTGACAGAATAAATTGGAAGCTAATTTTGCCGAGCAAAAGCCTTGGAAAATTGAAATTCTGAACTTTATGCAGCTTCTAACTGTAATCATTCACTGGGTATAATATATTAATGCAGGCTTACTGATTTCATTTCCTTAGGAAAAAAAAAAGGCAAAACAATAAAGCAAAAAAGCCCTCCTTGATATTGTATCCTGAATACAGTTTATTAGCATGGTGAGTCCCTTTCTCTTTTATTTTTGCCCCTGAAAAAAACCCAACCTCTAAAATCCTTTGACGTGATTATGCTTTTTTAGAAGGATCATGCCCTAAGTAGTGCTGGCAAACAGAACAGCCAGTAGCAGACATTTAACCTCAGACACTTGAGGTGGATGGTTTGTTGGTTTTTTTTCAGTGAGGTGATTGTCTTTTTTTATTTTCTCGCAGAGGAAGTTTCGCTTCAGGTCAACTGAAATAATTTGACATCAGTTTTTCTCGGGAACGAAGCGAGACAGGCTGTGGTGGAGCACAAGGGTACAAGTGCATAGAAGCTTGCTGAGGGAGCTGTCTGGGGAGAGTGAAACCCTTTTTTGCATCCTGATGGTGTCTGTGCCCCTGGACTGTGAAATGCAAGTGTGCAGCCCTTCGCTCACCTCCACCACTGTCCTATTTACTATAGAGCTGGAAGCTCTCCTTCTCCTCAAGTCTTCCTGCAGCGCCCAGGAGCCATCTGATGTGACTGACCACTGCTCCAAAGAGCTCAAAATCCTGCCAGACAGTGTCCAGGTCTGATTTGCAGTGCTAACACTCTGTGGTTTCCAAGAGAGAAAGGGGTTTAGGCTGAGAAGGTGACTATGAAATCAGTGATGCCATTCACAAGCGTTATATCCAAGAGTGAGGCTCTTTTTAGCTATGGAATTATTGAATAAATAGCTATCTCTCCAACACCTCTGGCCACTCTGCTGTCTAGGGAGGGCAGGGTGAGCTCTGGATGAGGTGTTTACTAATTTAGGACATGGCACAGAGCTTATATGTAGCCTATCTCTAAACCCAGGCTGCGTGGGCACTGGGATTCCTCATGAGTCTTGCAGTTAAGAGTTGCTCCCAGTGGCATTCAGCTCACAGTCTCCCTGTCTCATCAGTGCTGTACTGTAATTAGCAAAAAATTGATGAATTTAATTCCTTTACACCTACTAACAGGTGGAAACAGGCTTTGGGGTTTAACAAGAGCTTTGTGTGCACTTAACTGCAAATAGCTGATGTCTCCTGCACTCATTCTTGAATTTCAGAGTGTGTTTGTGGGGGTTTTTTAATCCTCCATTTATCCAGGCACTCATTAATCTTTCCATTCAAGAAAGTCTGTAGTGTAAGTACAGCAAATATATTGAATTTCCTTGCTCAAATTTGTGAGCCCTTGAGCAGCTACTGCTCTCAGTAAGAACCAACAGTCTACTTGTGGTTAACGTGCATTGCTGGCTACCCTGGGAAAGGCTGAGGAAGGCACCTCTTGACTCACATGCAACCCCTTCTTCCTGAAAGGTTTGGCTCCCAGGGTGTCTCTGTGGCAACCCTATGTCTGCTAAAAGACTATCACAGTTGTCCTCCAGCTTCTCAAAGCTGTTGAAGCCTGTCAGTGGTTGTTTACAGGTGAGGTTTTGCTAGACCTCTAGATTATTAACTTTAACTAGTCTGGATTTTCCTTAAAACTCAGTGCCTAGAGCAGGGCATGATTTCAGCTGAAGGTGATTTATGTGAACTAGGGGATTGCTTCACACACACCTAGTTTTCTGTCTGCCATAGGGTGTGATATGGGAGAGGGACTTGTATCTGGGGGGGAAAAAAAATAAAAAAAGAGGAAGAAAGGTTAATGTTTTCTGAAAAGGTAATGGGACAAAATTGCTACGATTCACACAGCTCTAAGATAAGCAAGTAATAGCTCATGTTCAACAGCAAAGCATGTTCATATAGCATGAATAGGATGGATGTGTTGTATGATAAATCTGGACACAGCAAATAAATTTCAGCCTGAAAAATAAGATAGCACATGAGACGGCATGTGCAGAAAGAATGCTAATGTTTAGGGAACCGAAGGCATTGGCAGAAAGGAGAGCGTGGAAATGAAGAATAGATATTTTGTAATGTTCCCAGGATTGATTGGCTGACTATTTTTTTTTGTCTTTAAACCATAATAGCCTTCCCTTATTGTCAAAATGATAATATATATAAAGCACTTCCTGTAATATTTCTCTTCAAAATGACTATTCATCAGTCGCAGAGTCAGATGCTCATATTTCAACTCACAATTTAGTTTAGCAAGTTTATACTTCAGAGCAATCTGTCATTTTAGCATTTGTATTTTTTATACAAATCTCCACTACAGAAGCATGCAGTGCTCTTAAGCACGGATAGATTGGCTAATCCAGATAGTACTTTGTAATCTTCTGGCCAAGAAAGAGATTATTGCTTTTCGGAGAGAAAGAAAAGTATTCCTTCCCAGTCTGGCAGTGCAGATCATCAAGAGATTGAGGGTGAAAGACTCTTGGTCTTCTGCTGGGCCCAGTGAGAATGTCCAGGAATAGCTGAGTCTTTTAGGTGGTTGAGGGAGAGAGTGAATATGAAGGTATTGTAGATATGGGGTCAAATTCCAGGTCCTGATGCTAGCTGGATGAGGGGAATGACAGCAAGGGCCGAACTCTCTGGTGAGCTTGTTCTGCTGCTGCTGCACTGAAGAGCCTCCACTTGCCACTTGTTTTCCTTCTAACTCCCCAACCTACAAACACACCAGTTTTTGTGAAAAACTTCTGCTGTTGTGAGGGCAGGAATTGTCCTTGTGATAAACCTGACCTTCTGGTTTGCCCAGGTTTTCCTGCTGCAATAAGTCACCTTCCTTTGCATCTCCATTGCAGCGAAATGTGGGCACCACCTGCTGAACAAACATCATCAGAAAATAATCAATCTCCGTTCATTTTTCTTTCTCACAATGCCTCTCTTATCTTGGCTGTGTGGTTAAACCCTTCTTACGACTGTGGGAGGGGATTTTTTGGAGGTAGGAGCAGATAGGTCTGTTTTCTCTGGTGAGGTGACCTCACTCAGGGCAACACTGGAAATAATTCTCCTTTCAGACTCGGTGTAACGTGTGGGCCTGCACTCTTCCTCCTCCTCCTCAAAGGTAAAGTGTGACACCATCCAAGTGCAGAGAGTCATTTGGCTTCAGGGGAGGTGTTCTCCACCACCACCAGTGGCTGTGCAGTTGTCAGCCAGAGAGCTGGGTGGTGGTGTGGATTCCTCTACCTGGCACTGCTGAGGCCAAACCTGGAGTTCTGTCTCCAGCTCTGGGCTCCCCAGTACAAGACAGACAGAGACATACTGGACAGAGTCCCAGCAAAGAAAGGGCCATGAAGACATTTAAGGGACTGGAGCACCTCTTGCATGAGGAAGGGCTGGGAAAGCTGGGACTGTTTGGCCTGGAGAAGAGAAGGCTCAGGGGGATCTCATCTCTATAAATAAACACCTAAAGGGAGGGTGTGAAGAGGAAGGAGCCCAGCTCTGTTCAGAGGTGGCAGTGGCAAGACCAGAGGCAGAGGGCACAAATTGCAAAACACAGGAGGTTCCCTCTAAACATATGGAAAAACACATTTTTCCTGTGAGGGTGACCAAGCACTGGCACAGGCTGCCCACAAAGGGGTGGTGGAGTTTCCATCCTTGGAGACACTCAGAAGCTGTCTGGATGTGGTCCTGGGCATCCTGCTCTAGCTGAGGCTGCTTGAGCATTTGGGACTGGGCGAGATGACATCCAGAGGTGTCTTCAACCTCAGCCATTCTGTGAAATGCTGCTGGGCTGCTCTGGTCCAGGGACTGCTTAGGAGCAGTGAAGAATGAGAGAGTCCCAATAAACTTCCCTTTTTTTTTTCTTTTCAGTCTTACTTTTTTCAGCAAAATATATATTATTCTGCAAGCAGAAATGCGTCGCTGTGGAGGCTTTTTAAGTTTGTCTGACTTTGCAGGCCTCTACATCTAGAAAAGTTGCAAAGATTCTTCTAACTCGTCTTTTAAAGTGGTTTTATTTCTGCATCACAAGAACAGCAGATGAAGAATCTATATTAAAGCCTAGCCTTCTGATTTTTTTTTTATTAGAAACTAGGCTGTAAATGTTAATTCCGAGTAACACAGAGGAAAAAATTACGCAGTGCTTAAAAAGCCTCTGTATATTGTAACATTACTAATTTGTAGAAACAAATTGCTGAAATAACCTGACTGACAGTCAGTGCCAATAATAACACGTAATAACTGTGGGCAAACACAGCATATAGTTTCTGGTGTGTTTTCTTTTCTGTGTGATGGTTGTAAGCAATTCTTGCCAGATGGGCTGAAAATGTAATTAGGAATCGTTGTGTTAAATGAGGCAGCCTTTAAATTGGCAACTAATTTTCCTATCTATTAACCAGCTTGAAAAAGAAGAGCTGTTACCCAAATGATTTCTAGCTGCTAATCCCTAACAAGAAACCCAGTGCTTCTTTGCACCTTTTTTTAAGCACTGTCTAGCAGATTATTTTCTGGAGGGTTTATTATGTGTGGGACAAAATAAGAAAGACAGTTTAGAGATGGTACAAGCTCAGGGGTTAGATGGGGTGGACTCCTACTAAGCCAGTACATTGTGATGTGTGGCAGCAGCTCCTGAGCAGGTGATGTGGTGCTTCCTATTACTGGTCTCTACATGGGGATAAAAACTTTTTTTACTTTGTGATAGTTCACTGTGTGGCAATCTCCATGAAGCAGAGGGGGATTATAAACCCTATTTTAAGTGTGTACTTTGGGAGAAATCATGAAAGCACAGCAAGACAAGATTTTGAATGGCAGATGAATGTTACTGGTGTGGAACTGTCGCTTTCTTTAGCGGGGATGGGAGAGAAGGGAAAAGAAAGGAGTGCTCTTGGGTCAAGTTAAAATCCCAGGGAGGGCATGATGGCTTATCATTTTCATCATGAAAAGAGATGTCATTACTAAAAGAGTAGGTTTAGATTAGATATTAGGAAGAAATTCTTGGCTGTGAGGGTGGCAAGGCCCTGGCACAGGCTGCCCAGAGAAGCTGTGGCTGCCCCATCCCTGGAAGTGTCCAAGGCCAGGTTGGACAGGGCTTGGAGCAACCTGGGCTAGTGGAAGGTGCCCCTGCCCATGGCAGCGGGGCTGGAATGAAATTTTGAGCCATTCAGTGATTCTATGAATTCTTACAGAGTCAGCTGCTTTGCTCTGCTGGCTTATGCAGTGGAAACTATCAATTGTCTGTTATTAAGGTTTTGACTGAACCCCAGAGTAAATGTAAGGCTGAATGAGATTGATTATTGTATTTATGGCCCTCTCTGTGCAAACCTTACTCCTTTTTTTTTTTTTTTTCCCCACCCCCTATGCTTCAGCTGAAGCAGGGAAGAAGAGCCAAATATATTTTTGCAATCTGGTTTCTTCATAGAATCATAGAAATGTTAAGGCTGGAAAAAACTTGTAAGATCATCAAGTCCAACTGTCAACCCAGCATCACCACCATGTTCACCACTAAACCATGTCCTCAAGTGCCATATCCACATGTTTTTTGAGCACTTCGTTGGACAGTGACTCCACCATTTCCCTGGGCTGTCTGATCCAAAGCTTTACAACACTTTCTGAGAAAAATTTTTTTCCTAATATCTAGTCTAAACCTTCCCTGATGCAACTTGTGGCCATTTCCTCTTGTCACTTGTTACCTGGGAAAGATTAACACCCACCTTACCACAACCTCCTTTCAAGTAGTTGTAGAGACTGCAGTCTGTCCAGTGGTGAAACTTTATTGCTTGACCTAAAAGGATCAGACCCATTAAACTGGAAAAAAAAAAAAAAACCTGTGGTGGATCTTAACATGGGCCAATCCTTTAATGAAGACTATCCTTAGCTCAGTGTGGGTTAAAGGAGTCACATCAAAAGCTACAGTGGGACAGGATTGCATGGAAGCCCTAGGATTCCACACCTGGAAAAGGCTGTGGATGCTAAATCATGCAGAGAGCTGCTTCGAGGAAATGCATTTTGCCCTTGTAGCCTGTGGGATTTGCTTTGTATATTTTTCTGAAAGTTAACAAAAACTCCCAACCCTCAAAGTAAAACAGGGAAGAGAAAACTTCTGTGGAGTTGAGGAGGGTGTGTATCAGAACAAAGGGTGAGGGGTTTTTTTTCCGCTAAGGGATGCGAGCAGCCTCTATGCGACAAAAATTGAATGATTGCTACCTTTTATCACTTTTTCCTGAAAATGTGAAGGAAATCACTTTCTGAATGCATGGTGGGTAACTGCAAATTGCTGTTCACCAGGCAGTTAAATGATGCATACATAATGCCTAGGCTGGTGTCGATGTCGTCACATTGACTTCACCTCCTGGATCAGATAGGGCAGGTGCCTGAACACGGGCAGCCAAAGCTTTGCTGAATGAAATAAAGATGACACGTGAATAGACAATTTACCCTGATATCAAAATACAACATTCAGCAACGGAAGGCTTAAAAATTTTACAGACATAGTGGAAAGTTAAATCATCAAAGTGGGATAGCATACGGAAAGTGCTGTTTGATGTTGGAGCTAAATCAAGCACTGGCAAGTTTGAGGGATCCTTGAAGTATTGACAATGTGTTTGATTTCCAGCTGAAAAAAATCATTACAACTGGGTTTTTTTTTTTAGTGTGCCTACCCCTTCAGAGTAGGAAAAATGTAAAATGCATGACCGAAGAGACTTCTACTTTCAATGTTCGTGACTTTCAGTAAACAGGTTTGGATTTGTTTCTTTTTATAACCACAACTTAATGGCATATAGATGGAGTGTCAGATTCTGTCTAGCTTACTCTATAACAGGGATCTTTATGAACACCCTATTAATAATAACAACACTATTTCCACATAGGAAATGCATCCAGCAAAATAATCTCCAGGTGTTTTACTAGATGCAGGTTTTATGTCCCACAGCTGTGGCTAAAGGTGACCTTCAGGGGGAACAAACAGCCTATTGCATTTCCTCTTACTGTCTACTATGTAGGTCTGAAATTGAACTTGGAAGCCACAAAAATAAAATAAAAAAATAAATAAGAAAAGCAAAAACAACAAGGCTTTGCTTCTGTGCCTCTGAAAGCAAAAGGAAAGTAGAGTTTCATTGGTGTCAAGGCTGAGCATGTGATCGGTCAGCAGACTTTGTGTGGTTTTTCCTTCATAGCCTTGTTCAGCCATGTCTTGGCCTTTGCAAAACCTGGCCTCATCTGACAGTCTTTGGGGTGATCACTAAATAATCAGTTCTGAGTGACAGGAAGTGATTCACTCGATGGCCAAAATAAACCCAAGGAAGCAGTTCTGCCTCCCTGTGAGAGCTCCAAGTTACCATTTCTGGGGCAGCTGGAGAGGGTGACACCACCATTGCTGGTTCAGCCTCGGCATCAGCCTTGTATCCCTGTGGGAGAAAGGTAAAGCACAGCGAGGTTTGACCACTCTCCAGGTTCTGGTTTTGTTAGTAAGCTGGGCAGAGAAGTGCAGTGGCTGGAGAGTGAGCGCAAGGTGTGTTTGGCTTCATCTTTTGGGAGAGGGCAGGGATGTCCTATGAAGATCATAGAATAGTTTGGGTTAGAAAGGATCGTCTTGTTCCACCCCTGCTGCCATGGGCAGGGACACCTTCCACTAGACCAGGTTGCTCAGAGCCCCATCTAGCTTGGCTTTGAACGTTCCCAGGAATGGGGCATCCACAGCTTCTCTGGGCAATCTGTTCAGTGTCTCACCACCCTCACAAGGAAGAATTTTTTTCTAATGTCTAGTCTAAACCCATCCTATTTCAGTTTGAAGCCTTTCCCCCTTGTGCTGTCACTACAGGACCTTGGAAATAGTGTCTCTCCATCTTTCTTCTCGGCTCCCTTCAGGTACTGGAAGGCTGCAGTTGGGTTGCCCTCAAATTTTCTCTTCTCCAGGCTGAACAATCCCAGCTCTCCCAGCCTTTCCTCCCGGCAGAGCTGCTCCATCCCTGGGATCCTTTTGGTGCCTCCTCTGGACTCTCTCCAGCAGCTCCATGCCCTCCCTGTGCTGTTCCCCAGGGCTGGAGCAGCTCTGCAGGGGGATCTCACCAGAGTGGGGCAGAGGAGTAGAATCCCTCCTTCATCTGCTGCCTGGGCTGCTTCAGTGGCCACCTCGTGACTCCCCAGAGCTCGCCTGAAGCTCCCCCCAGCACCACCACGAACGCAATAAAGAAGGCTCCAGTGGTGACAACATGAAAGTGGCTCCTAATGAGATGTGAAGGCACTAAAGGAAATCCAGACGCAAAGGGTAGCCGGGAGAGAAAGGGAACTCAGTAAGTTATACCCACCCCAAAATGAGCTGCTAATCACTGGCACTATTGTGAGGACTACAATAAATCAGTGTCTGCCCCGGCCGCCCGCATCTCATTAAGCACAAACATGCGGATAGGGAATGTCAGGCTCAATAGGGACCTGTCATGTGAGCGCTGCTGTGTCCGAGTGGGCTGACGCTTGCATGGGTAGCCAGCTTTGTGTTTCCCCTTTTTCATTTTTCGTGGGAGATGTCTATTTTCTTTTGGAAATGTAGACTCGCTCTGTACTGTGGGTAGTAAATTTGCCCTTTTCTTCAGTGATTTGTGAAATCTGTGGTGATAACATTGTATTTAAGGTGTGGGGGTAAAATATCTTTCATATGTGTCATATTTTGCTGAGGACTTTTTTTTTTTTTCCCCCCCCGAGTCCTCCTACGTGTATGGTGCCATGCATATTCCTGAGGCTGGGGCATCACCTACATGTATTTATATAGCTGATGTATAGTGCCCATTGCTCAAGCATCACAGAGTGCCTCAGAAAGCCTAATTAATTTAAGCCCCGCAGCACCCCTTTGAGGCAAATTTTGTCGGTCCTGATGGATGCACACATTGTAGCTGCTCTTTGTTATTTATTTTCAATATTACTTCTATCCCGGAGAAGGAGGGAGGGGCAAAATGAATAGTTTGTACTTTGTTAGGTAGTTGAAAAAATGCTAGGCTTTTGATATCATCAAGACAAAGTATGTAGCAAACTTTGGATTTTATTGCCAGCCATGCCTCAGAGGTTCTTATTTTCTTTTAAAGCCTCAGCTTCTGGAGCCACGTGAACTTGTAGATGTCATTTTGTTTTGAAATGTCTCTGTCTAGCTTGTGGGGTTGCAAAATAAATTTTAATGTATTGTCTTTGCTTAATCTAAAATCTGGGATGCAGTGAGGCACTTGACTGAGGTTGTAGGTTGGTTTCTTTTTAGTCTTAGAATTTCTGCATGATTACGACTGGGAATAACAATGACAAAGTGTGAATGCAGTTCAGAAGGGATTCCCACAAGTTACTAGTTGGTTTTGTGTTCATGATTTAATTTCAGAGCTCCTCAGTCACATTCTATATTAAGTAGGTAAAACAAGGGGAACCATCTCCTCCCTCCCACTCCATGAGCGAACCAAAGATGTTTTTGAGCACTGACTCACACTTTGTTGTCTATGCTCAGTCTTAGGTTTAATAAGGAAGGATTCAGCATATCTTCTCCAAATGCTTTATCCTCCTTTGTCTTTACTCTCATTTCTGAGCTCAGCTGTGTTTCTCCACTTCTTTTGTCAACGCTAAGCTTGTTCCCTGATGGTTGTCTCTTACCCTTCCCACATCCCCTTTCCATGCTAGATCCCAAGCTGCCTCACTTTTTGAGGAGTGATGAGGGCTGACAGAGAGGCTGATTCGAGCTCTCTTTAAACCACGGGCAACCAGGTCTTCATATCTCACTGCCTCCTGTAGGAAAATTCTTAATTCCTTAATATTTTTCTGGGGACACCCTGCTGCCTAGGGTGTCATTTCACAATTGTTTTAAGCCAATCTGAGGCCACACTGTCACCGAAGGGGGAAATCACCCTTTTCTAGTATCTGCTCCAACCACCTTTTTTTGAGTAGCTGCCTGATATGGCAGATTGCCTTTTTTTTTTTTTTTTTTGAGTATCTTAGGTGAGGAATCTGCTCTGATTTGCATCACACTCTCATGGATATGCCAAGAAGCCCTGGGAAGCACCCAGCCAAGAGCAAGGAAAAAGTGTGACTGTTGCTTTCAGTAGCAGTACGGTCTCTGACTGACTGACTTAAATTATCATCTAATGTAGTTTCTTGGTTTCACTGAAAGAAGTGATCCTGCATCTGGCTGCTGTTTGCTTCAGCTTTCAGCACAGGCTGTGGTGAACCAGCCTGCTTACCTGAGCCAAATGGGGAAGGGAGGCACCTTGTTTTGTCTCTGTGGTTTTGTGAGGCAATTTTAGGCCTAAACCACCCTCCCAATTAACCAAACAAGTGCCCCACTCTTAGGCCACCTTTCAGTGTTTTTCACAGTGTTTATAAATCCACCATCCTCCTGTGTAAAGGTGGTGAAGGCTGTGGTAGGTTGTTGCTGCTGAGGACAAACTGGGCATCGTTCCCGTGTTTTCCAAGCCATGAGGCACCTTCGTGCTTCTCCTTATTTCTGTCCTAGACCTGCACTCAGTCCCTACTTAGAAATCTCATAAGCTCTAAGGCAAACAGTGCTTTGAGCAGTACATAATTCAGCTTGTGTCCCAGATGAGCCAAGTTTCTGAGACACACGGGTTGGGCCAAAAGAGAAATCTGAGATGATCAGGAATTCATCTGCTGTGTGAATATGGGCTTGGCAAGTTTCCCCCCTTCCAGGAACATGACTATTTTAAAGCACTTCAGCATGATCAGCTGTTTTGGAGGGCCTGCAGCAACATATCTTTCCCCACAAAAGTGACTCTAAATTTATTTTTCAGGGCAATGTTCATCATGATTTTTTCAAATTGAAGGTAGTTTAGCAAAAATGGTAATGGGTTTTGTTTGTTTAATTGGATATGCAAATCACCTCTCCCTTTTCTTTTTTTTTTGTTTGTTTGTTTTGTTTTGTTTTGACAGTTAAATATTCTGGTTGACACTGGGAGCAGTAATTTTGCTGTAGCAGGTGTGCCTGATCCTGATGTCACCTCCTACTTCGATGCCGCGCTGTAAGTACCTGTTCTGTGCTGGGTTGGGGCGTCTTCTAGATTCTGGTTCCTCCACGCAAGAGAGGATGAAAAAGCAGTTTATGGGGCTCCTGTGGCATCCCGTGAGAGTGAGATGTTTAGTTGCCTGAATGGGAATTTTGGCCTTGCCTGGTGCAAAGTCCTGCCTGACACCATGAACAGTCCCGGTGATTTCAGCACAGCTGAGCTCTGAGCACAGCACTGATTGGAGCTGGAGAAAAAGTAATATTACAAAAAATCGTCTGCAGAATCACGCCAATTCCAGCCAATTTCTTCTCTGAATAGTCTTGGAAGGAATTAGAAGTTTAAATATACTTTGCCTGTGTTCGAAAACAAAAATTAATTAAATTAAATTAATTTAATTAATTGTGTCTGTTTACTTGACATCTCATCCCAAAGCAAAATTAGTTGGTCAAAGCCTAATTTATTGTTTATTTTGGCTCAAGGGCCACAATCAGTTAATGATCTAGACAGGCCCTGATAAATCTTATTTATAAAATACAACTTTGTGGGTTTTGTTGCTTGTTATGCACTAAATTTACTGTTTTTAGCATAAGCTGACATTAATCACAGCCAAGCACAGCTTTGTCTGTCTGAATCACTCTCCCTCTTTTCTTCCTTCCTTTCTGCCCTTCTCTAGACTCAATTATTTCAGGTAAACTTGTCTGAAACGCAGTGTCTATCTTTAGCTGAAGCATATGGATGAAAACACTTAGAGGGCTGGGAGGCTGGAGAGTATCACCATTCTCATTACCTCATTATCTACTTTAACATGGGGTTTTGCACTTTTTTCCCAATAAGATGCACTGGAGGGAAATCCATTATTCCCACGCTCCTTACTAGAATAGCCTTACCTCCTGTCATATATTCTGTTAATAGAGATATTTCACATCTTGTTCTGATATGACACAGGTCTGGAAAGTCCAGAATTTGCACTTAAAAGCTATTTCTGCGCTACTGCAGAATTTTCCATGCCAGATATCCCCTTCCATATGTAGTCCTAGAGGAAACTTAATTGCAAAGAATTTAAAGCACCAGCATTCCTCCCCCTTTTTCTCTTAATTGATGTTATTGAGACTGGAAGGACAAGGTCTCTCTCCTAAGAACAAGAAAGCATTAGAAACAGCTACAGTAAAGGTTGTGTATAGAGAAAGGCTGTGAAATCACTTGAAGGTTACAGTTTCTGATCAGTGTTTCAGTGTACACTGTGTTTTGAGAACTTTGATGTGAAGTTAATAATGAAACCTTGAAATTTAGGCCCCGAAGAGTTAATTAAGGATGTTTTGCAAAATTATTCAAACTCAAGACATCGCAGTCCGGAGCAATTGCAATAGGAATTTCTGGTTTGTTTTGGATTGATGGAGTACTACAGTGTGCTCAGAATAGAGTGCAGCTGTTAGCATGTTTGGACCTGGCTACAGCATGGTTCTTGCATTTTAAGTATTTTAAATGCATTTAAATAAATGTAATCCTGGAGGGATCCGGGCCCCAGTGAAATCAGAGGTTTCAAAAATGTTGGTTGCAGGAAACCTCTGTAGGCCACTTTGCACATATCCCAAATGAGGTGGGGTTGTCACTAGATCAGGTTAGCCATGGCTGAGTCCAGCCAAGCCCTGTAAACCCCTGAGGATGGAGAATCCATGCTCTCCCTGGGCAATGTGCTCCAGTACTGGGCCAGACACTCCCACGGAGGAAATATTTCCTGTTGTCCAGCCTCAACCTCACAAAATGTAACTTGTGGGTGTTGCCTCTTGTGCAGAGAAAAGTTTGGCTGTGTCATCTTTATGTGTTTCAAGCTGTCATGAGCTACTTGTCTGTGAAACCAAAGCCCAGCTCCTCTCAGCTCCTCATCACTGGTCCTGTGTTTGTGGATGCTGACCTGCCTGGTAACCCTCTGCTAGTCCCTCTTGTGCCAGATTCCTGTTGAACTGGATTACCACAGCTGTCCCAGTCTGTTCCAGGTGTGGTCTCACCTGTACTGACCACACTGGGAGAGGATTTTCCTTGGATGTGTTGTCCTGGCCCTCCAGATGTTGTCTGGTCTGGACTTTGCTGCATGCACGGAGCAACTTACAGTGTTGTATCTTATCCAGCCCAGTGTCCACCATCACCCCAAATCATTTTGAGCCCTTTCAGTTGTTTGTTCCCAGTCTGTCCTGATGCTTGGAGTTGTTTCAGCTACAAAACTTTGGGCTTCTCCTTGTTTAATGCTACAAGGTTTCTGCTGGCTCAATCTTCCTCTTTTTCAAGGTGACTTCAGATTCATGCCCTGACATTCAGCATGTCAACTTCTCCCTTTAATGTAGTCTTCTTGATAAAGATGTTCACACAATCACTGAGGTTGGAAAAGCTCTCCCAGCCCATGGAGTCCAGCCTGTGCCCAATGCCCACCTTGTCCCCCAGCCCAGAGCACTGAGTGCCACATCCAGTCCTTTCTTGAACACCTCCAGGGATGGGGACTCCACCACCTCCCTGGGCAGTCCCTTCCAATGTTTAACAACCCTTTCCATGAAGAAATTCCTCCCAATGTCCAGCCTGACCTCCCCTGACACATCTTGAGGCCAGGTCCTCTCATCTTGTCACTGGTTGCCTGGGAGAAGAGAAGGACTCCCACCTGGCTACACCCTCCTTTTAGGTAGTTGTAGGGAATGAAAAGGTCTCCTCTGAGTCTCTTTTCCTCCAGGCTGTTGAAGAGATTTTCCCCCACTTACAATCCCTGGGTGTTGAGCCAATGGTCCCTGTCCTTTGGGCCCAGTGGCCCAGCCCATCTTCAAGCCACACAGGGCTTGGTTTTTTCAGCCCCACACCCTCAGCTTCCGAATGGGAATGCCATGGGGGGTGCTGGCTGAAGTCCAGGTGTGCTCCAGCCACTGTGTTCTCCTCATCTGTGTAGCCGGTCATCTCACTGTCGAAGGCAGTGGGGCTGGTCAGGTATGAAATGCCTGTGAATTTCTCCTTGAGTATCCCTGATTCTCTTCTTGTCCTTTATGTGCTTGGGAACTGAATCCAGGAGGTTGTTCTTCTGAGATTTTTTGTGAATTGATGTGAAGCCCAGTGATCTCTGGTTCCTTGGTCACTGCTGCTCCTCTCTTTTTGAGGTTGACCTTAAACTAGCCTTTCCCAGTAATTGGATTACCTTCCCTGGTGTTGTGGTTTAACCCCAGATGGCAACTAAGCCCCACACAGCCCCTCTCTCATTCCCACACCAGTGGGACTGGGGAGAGAATCAGAAGTGTAAAAGTGAGCAAACCTATGGGTTGAGATAAAGGCAGTTTAACAGGTAAAGCAAAAGCCAGATGGACAAGCAAAGCAAAACACAGAATCCATTCACCACTTCCCATGGACAGGCAGGGAACTTCCCCAGGAAAGCAGGGAACCCACACACATGGCAGTGACTTGGTAAGGCAAACACCATAACTCTGAACATCCCCCCCTTCCTCCTTCTTTCCCTCTCTTTATATACTGACCATGACACCATATGGTATGGAATATCCCTTTGGTTAGTGGGGGTCAGCTGTCCTGGCTGTGTCCCCTCCCAAATTCTCACGCCCACCCAGCCTGCTCAATGATGGGATGGGGCGAGGGGCAGAAAAGGCCTCAACTCTGTGCAAGATCTGCTCAGCAATAACAAAAACATCTCTATATTCAACACTGTTTTCAGCACAAACCCAAAACACAGCCCTGTACTAGCTACTGTGAAGAAAGTTTAACTCTACCCCAGCCCAAACCAGCACAACTGGTTGCCATGATTTTGCACAGATGATACAGAGGGGCCTTGATACCACATCAGCCAGATCTGTAAAATTACCCAGGAGTGACCTTTACCCATGTGTAAATGAGAAAAGTGACCTGTGGGCACTTTCCTTCCACGCTAGCTGGAACACTTCAAAATTAGATAAAGAGGTTTCCTCTCATCTGGTAATCGCTCCTGCAGTTTTTCCCTATATTGTCATGGAGTGGCTTCCAAAGTCATAAACTGCAAGTTGAAGAAGAGGGGAAAGAAAGATTAGCAATTTGTTAAGTTAATGGGACTGATTTATAGATGTGTGCTTATTAGAATATTAATGTTGTGTTGGAGAAAGAGAGTGATGGGTCTGGATTTCCTGATGCCACGCTCTTAGTTTAATTTTATTCCAATGATCATAATCTGAAATAGAATGCCTGAGTGTTTTTTGACTGAAATTGAGGAGGGTGCATAGGAAGGGAATTGTCTTTGTTTCAAAGGACCCAGAGGGTGTGTTTTTCAGGAAGAGCCCTCCTGGAGCAATTTTAGAACTAGCTTGTTATATGATGTCGTGTATCATATAATCTGTGTCGTGTAACTCTGCAGTTTAATTATCTGCCTCTTTCTGTACAAATTGAGTAAAGCTGTTATCATGAACTCTTTTACAGCTTGGGCTTTTGAGTGGCTCTGACAAAACTTTGCTGTGAGAAGTTCTCATTTTGCTGTGATAACCATGCTCTATAAGTCACCACAATGGGTAAGGTTTTGCAAAACGGCCCAATTTGCCCTGAACTGAAAAGAAATCACAGTCCTTGTTTCTCATGCTGCTCAAAATAACAAGTGGTTTTGTTGAATACGCTAGTTATGATAAAAGAGATACTTAAACAGACATATAAAGGGGTTTTTTATGGTTGAACCCAACTTATCTGTAATGGCTCTGCAGCAATATGTCAACATGACATACTCAGGGCTTTCAGTATTCAGCAACAACATCCAGTTTTATTTCAGTGTGAGAACTACTGCCTCACCATGTGAAGGTTCAGAAGCAACCTGCTCAAGGGCTGATCTTTCTAAGAGATAGGGAGGTAAGAAAAATACAGGCAATAAATTGAGGTAATACAATCAGTTATACACCAACAAGCAAAATAAACTGCCTTGCAGTGCGATGCTGTGAGTTTGGTTGTGTACACTGTGCAACTCGTGGTTTGGGGTGAATTACAAGCTTCTTCCAGAAGCCCTGCAAATTAGATGGGACTTCTTGGTTAAAAATCAGTAATTTATGTTATGTTTTCACGTTTCCTGAAGTTGCTTGATGAGGTTGGTGTTAAGCAGGGCTTCCTGCCTGTAGGGGATTTGCTGTTGCCATACTGAGCTTCCTTCAGAGGGATCATGACATGAGAAATAACATTTTGGTCATTTCATTTATTTCCTTATTTGTTTTGTCCAATGCTATATGCTAGTAATGAGGAGTAACTCTGCAAGAGAAAATTAACCCATTACTAGTTTGCTCTGCTGAAGCCTGAGGTCTGTTTGAGGTTTGAGGTCCTTGTTTCTGTTGGCTGCTCTGGAGAGAAGATAAAAAATGGGAAAGGGACAGAGAAGGAAGTAGGGTCACTATAGCACCATAGTCTAGGAGACCTTTTCCCTTGCCTCTGGCTAAGTTGCACTTTGTTCTGCTGGAAGAGTTTAATTTCTTCTTTCTTATCACAGCCAAAACGGCTTGTTTGTAATTTTTCTCTTTTTTTATGCTGTCTGTTTGTTTTAAAGCACTCAGCCTATGAATTACAACAAGTCTCTAGTTTTGACCTCTAAAGAAGATTTCTTCCTTTAGATCAGTGTGGTGGAAAGGTGAAAAAATCAGAGTGGCAAGAAGATGGAGCAGGATGTGGTTTTGCAGAACAGAATATAATTTACTGCCACAAGAATCATGTGAGATCCCTTCCCATGCTAGGCATTTTGCTCCTTGAAGGAAATAATAGGGTCTTCTCTTCCATGTGACATTTGTGAGCTTTACAAATGAGATGAGTATCTTCACATCCATTTCTAAAGGTGGGAAAGCCGAGGCACAAAGGGTGAGGAAGCGACTTGTCTTGTTGTTCCACAGGAAAGTTCATGAGCCCATTTTTTTCTGTGTCCTGGCCCACAGCCCACCCACCAGGCTGTTGCTGCTTGTGGGGCAAGAGCTGTGTGCTGCTACTGTTGCCAGTCACACACCTTTTGTGTTTGCAGATTTGCTTCACTTTATTCTCCCAGCACTCAGTCATCTCTCATTTTTCAGATGTTTCCTCTTCTCTTGCCCAGCCAGACACTTTTCTACACAAAGAACCCCCTGTTTTCATTTTCATTTCCTGCCCCCCCCAGCTTCTGTTATGTCACTAATTATTCAGACTCTATTTTGATTTATAAAATGAACTGCCAGTATCACAGAGGTGTTCTCAAGGCCCTGCCTGAGCAGAGATGTTCCTTTGTGTAAGTGTCATACAGGTGCAGAATTACACAGCAAGTAAAACAGCAGAGGAAATAACCAGACACAGGTAGTAACTATCTCTGGAATTCATGCCTTTTGAAATGTTATCTCATGTTTTTCTGTTGTCTGGGATGTTAGCCCTTGAAGGGTTCGGTCTTGGGAGTATCAAAACCCACTTTGGGTTAGAGCCTGGCTTCTTTTCATCCCTTTTCCAGGAAAAGAGTCAGTTGCATGGTCCACGTGGCCAAATTGCCCCTCAGGATGAGGCATTTGAATGGATGGAACTTGTCTGTGTTGCCATCTGAAGGTTATTCCCCATGATAGGCAAAATCACACTGACTTTGTGCTGGTGAGCTCAGGTACAGGGGGGTGTGAAGCCACTTCCTGTGGATGTTTCTCTCAGAGCAGATGTTAGATTAAAGCTGGGTTGATAAAAATATCCACACTTGATAAATCACCTACCCTTTCCTTGTTCTACACACTTATAAAGGTGGTGTTATAAAATTATTTTGCACTTTTCTTCTTTCCCCTCCTTAATTTACTTTTAAAAAAGATGTCAAAGGAAAAGTCTGTTCAGACAAGCTGGGTGTGGTCATCTGTGTCTTCAAAAGGGGAAACTCTATGCCAAAGAATGGGTCCAAGATAAATTGTGAGGGATCTAAAAGTTTTGTAGCTCTTTGGTATGATGTGGGTGGAATATGACTGCAGTATTTAGGGATTACAGGATTTTAAATGGAAAAATCTGTCGAGATTTCTTGTAATGTCTGTGTTAAGTCTTCTAAACAGGATTCTGTTCCTTCCTTTGCTTGCCATACTTAACTGCTCCTTTGCATTTGCTACCCTGGTCTGGAAGGAATTCCTTCCTTTCCTCCTCCAAGTCAGTGAATCATTTGTTAATAATATCCAAGTCTGCTTGCTTCCTGATAGATAGACCAAACTGCAGATTTAGAAGGCCTCTGTCTTACTGCTGATACTCACAATAACATTCCAATTTACCCAAAGTGGATCTTTTAAGAATATTAATGAGGTATTAGTCTACAGCTATTCAGTTAGCTTGGCATTTCAATTTTTCCATTTGAATTCAGCAGCTTTTCATTTTCTAACACCACTTAATATGTTCCTTCTCCAGTTAGAGTGTTGTTCCTATTGTGATGGACCAGTCTGAGTTAGGGGCAGGCTGCACCAGGTGACATAATACCTTAGATTTAAAAACAAAAACACAAACAAAAAAGGTGTTTGGGGGGTTTTTTGAGTTGAGTTGTTGATGCCTTCTGGATAAAAGCAGGGCCTTGAGATTTCCTTTTTACAGCTTTTACAAGCAGTATGCATATATATTTTACAGGCTTAATTTTTTTTTCCCCCTCTCTGGGGCAAAATTGAGATGGAATATATTCTGTCTTGCCTCATAGATGAACAGCTTGTGCATAAGTGTATCTTTTCCTTTTAAAGGTCAAGCACGTACAGATCTGAAGGGATTGAAGTCACAGTTAAGTACAGTCAAGGCAGCTGGACTGGAGTGCTGGGTACAGATGTCATTACGATGCCCAAAGGAATCTATGGCAGCTACATCATCAACATTGCCACCATCCTGGAGTCAGAGAACTTCTTCTTACCAGGGGTTAAATGGCATGGGATTCTTGGCCTTGCCTATGATGCCTTAGCCAAGGTAAATCACCCTTTCCCCAGTGATTGTCTTTCACAGTGACAATAAACAGAAATCTGACAATTAAAGTGTGCAGATGATCTGTCAGCATTAGGCTCCCTTCCCTTCCAGCCACTCTTTCCTGGATCTTTTATGTTTGTTCCTGAAAGAGTGAATTGGTTTGTGGTGGTACCACATCCCCATGTGAGGATTTTGGCTTTTTTTGGTGGTGAAAACTCCGATTTTAGCTCCTCTGGAATGAATAAGTTTTTACAGAGCTTGTAGTACCAGAGTATGGGACTAAAGTCTTCTGATATGTGTGAAGGATGTTGTCAGGGCACTGATGACAATCCTCCAGACTTGTCCATGGGCTGATGAACTTACTTGGCAAAGCCCTTGGCAGTTCATTCTAAGAGATTTTCCATTCATCAAGTAGAAGTTGAGATGGAGGGGATAGATGGATAATTTCATAACAAATATTAGCCACAGTGTTTCCCTGAACATAGAGCCAAGCACATCACGGTCTTCTGGAGGTAGGAAATTCAGAGAGAAGTTCAAATTAAACCCCAAAATTTATAGTCTAAAGCTTATAACCCTATAATCTAAAACTAAAAACATGATTGGAATGCTGCATAGTCATAATTTTCAATCGACACATCACAAAGTGAGATCTCTGCAGTTAGAACAAATGATTCAATACTGCCTGACAACTCTGCTTTATTCAAGAGTGGTGTGAGCCTTGTATTGACTTCTGCTGTTGACTTGACATGTACTGCCAACAGGAAGAGAAGCGCAGCTCTTCAAACTCTGGTTTGGGCAAACAGTGTGCTCAGGGCGTTGATTTTTTCCGCTCTTCCAAAGGCTTAGGAGTTGTTGACTTCTGAGGCTGCTCTGTCTTTGTGTAGTAAGAGCCCTTGGCCCCTCACACTTGCCAGGGTCTCTGCCCATCATGAGACCCACGTGCTGAGAAATCTGAATTACGGTGAGGTTGCAATACTCTGGAAACTGCAAAGCAAAGCACGACACGCGGTGTAGGGAAGAACCTGTTGGCCAGCAACCAGCTGAAGTGAGCGTGCTGGGACATGAAGTTCTTCCAAAGATAGAAGAGGAATTAAGGGGTCACCGAATAAAAAGTTTGTTAGAATTAAATTCTTTTGAAAAACTGGAAATCTCTGCCTTAAAATTTTGCCTTTTCACTTTGGAAAAGTGTGAAGGGCAAGTTACATTTGTCTGTTCTAATAAGCCAAAGCCTTTTCCAATCAGAAAGCATCGGTGAGAGTTTCTGCCTGAAACCACTGTTCGAGTTTGAAAGCTGCAATTGAAAATTACTCCTGTGCTTTAGGGATTTGGTGGCAGCGACAGTGACAGTGGTCAAGAGTAAAAATGTTTTTAAAAACAATAGAAACAGAAAAATGACAGATGTTGGGGTTTTAATGACTTATTATACCTAGAAGTTTCATCACCTTGTTGTCAGAAATTCAATTTACTCATGAAAACTGATCTTGTTTGAATGATTTGCCAAATTCTGCAAAGCAACTTCGTAATGAATCCTGCAATTCTTTTGGTTTTGTTTTGTTTTGTTTTTCAACACCTTCAAGCCTTCAAGTTCTGTGGAGACGTTCTTTGACTCTCTTGTGAGGCAGGCAAAGATCCCCAACATCTTCTCCTTGCAGATGTGTGGTGCTGGACTCCCTGTTTCTGGAAGTGGTACCAACGGAGGTAGTCTTGTGGGTATCTGTCAATCGGAGAGGGAAGATGTATCTTTGTTAATCTCTCTCCCTCTTTTCTGTGACTATCCTGCTTCTGCCAAATTTAATGTTTAAATATATTAGGTTTTCTGGTTTTTTTAAGGAAAAGTTAAGCCCTTAGGCAAAACTCAAGTTGTCTTATTTATTTTCATTCTCAATTCTGTTTTTCTCTCTCAAGTCTGAGTAAACTTATCTTCTTTTAACAAAGAAAAACATAAAGGTTGTGGTGTTTCCTCAGGGCAGATTCTGCTACCTTTCTCAAACTGAGTAGTCCCTTACTCAGCTGATAAACTTGTTTAATCTCATCAAAACGTTACAGTAATTTTTTTTTACATGATGTGAAAAGGGGGAGAGGAATCAAGGGTCTTTTTTGTTGTTGTTGTTGGCAACATACTAAAGGAAAAAATCTGAAGATGAGATCTTCTGCTTGTTGTTACTCTGGAAAGTCATTCCATCAGTTTTAGTGGGACCAAGAATTGGCCATTACATATCTAGAATTGGGAGTTGGAATGACTGTTCCTAAATTATGCTGAAATAAGTGTATCACCACAGGAGTGGATCACAAATAGTTACTTTGCAGTGAATTCATGTACTCTAAATGTTATTCCTGTAGATGAAGCCCAAGAGAGAACTCCCTTATGTTAGTTCAGTACAAAGTCTGAGAGTCCACTATGCTCCCAGTCATCCTTAACCTAAGTTTTGATGGAAGCCAATAGTGATATCAGTGACAAGGTGGTCATATTCCATTTTGGATGTATGTAAGAAAAATGAAATGCTCTTGAACAGTATTAAAGCTTTTCTGGTCTGATAAAGCAAATCCATCATGTGTACGTTTAATATTCTGTCCCATTTTTATACATTGCCCATTTTATACATTGCCCTGAAGGTTCTGTTTTGATTTTAAACACTGGAGCTTTCATAATGAAGTCAGTGTGAGCTTTTAGATAAAGATGCTGGTAATTTGGCCCAATATGGGAATTCTTTGTGACTGAAGCACAATTTATTTAATGTCTAGATGTTTCATACTGCTTTATTATTGACAACAAGCTTGTCACTAAAATCCTTACAAATGATGCTAAATTAAAATTTTCATGCCTTGAGTATCACAATTAAATATTCCCCTTTCTGCATGTACTTTCCCCAAAGCTAAACATTTGGGATTTTAAAGCATGTGAATTGTTTTCTCCTTTCCTTTAGGTCCTGGGTGGAATTGAACCAAGTCTGTACACGGGGGATGTTTGGTACACACCCATCAAGGAGGAGTGGTATTACCAGGTGGAAATTCTCAAACTGGAGGTTGGGGGTCAGAACCTCCAGCTGGACTGCAGAGAGGTATTTGCCATTCTGTGTCTATATAAAATGCAAGTTTGGTTGAGAAAAAAACCACCTAATTGATCAGCTTGGGTCTTTGCAAGCAGATGTGTATCACTGTCTCCTCTGAGAACTGGTAACTTCAAAAAGAAATGAGTGAGCCGTGTGAAATTCAGGGTGTGCATCAACCATGCTAAAATTGCTTCACAGAGGACTTTAAAACTCATTGATAGTATTCAAGTAAATTGGGAAATAAGCTGTAATTGTTAAGGCAACAGTCCACTGAAAATCAGGCTGCTGTGGTTTGGGAGGGCTCAGCCTCTTGGGTTGTTCCAGTCGTAACAAAGGTGTCTAAACACTGAAGATGCTGCAATGATTCAAGGAGACAACAGTCTTTAAACAACTACAGCATATCATATGTTCTCCTACAGCAAAATCAACTCAAAGGGGCTTAAAGCAGTCGAACAAAGAAAAGGGGAGATTTTGGACTGACCCCTGTAGAGCTCTCTGAGCACATAATTTGTGATGGCAGTGGGTGGGTGTCATCCTGGGATGCTTCATAAAGTTCTAATCCTATGCCTCCTTTTTTATTTCATATTTTTGTAATCTACTTTTGATCTCTTATGCCTTACCAATTATTATTCCTGATGGATACATTTTCTGGTTTTATTAGGAATAATGTTCTGTGTTGTTGCAATTTTTATTCCAAAGCCATTTCTTTTTTTTTTTTTTTTTTTTTTTTTTTTTTTTTTTTTTTTGGTGGAGGATGTCTCTGCATGTGTGTGTTTTATCTGTTTCTTGCTGTTGCTTGTTGCTATTTGATTTTAGTTCTGTACCTTTCATGCCCCAATTTCATTAGACATTCTAATTTTATCTCGTAGTTGTGCTCTTAGTTGGAAATCATTGGGATGTTGTGCTGTCTGGGGTTAAACCATGCCAGACATGATAATTCTGAAGGTTTTCCAGTTAATATAAATTAAGTGAAATTCATTATTAAAATATTACACGTGCATAAATATTATATTTCCATACAAAATATGGAAATCATTTTGCCACATAAATTATTTAGAATTAGTCACAGCATCTTTCAACTTAATAAACAAAACAAGGTCTATTTAAATGCTTTTCTCTATTGTACTGTTAGGAAAGCAAAACCACTGGTCCTCTAACAGAAATGTTTGCTTTTCTTTCTTGCCTTTGAAAACAGTCAACATGTTTTTGAAGGGGAGCCCTTGTACTAATGGTTTAATCCGTGCTGTTTGCAGAAAACAACTCGCTTAAAAATCCAGCGGTGCGTTACAAAAGTTTCCTGTTATTGTTGCTGTTTTCTGAGCCGGGGTTTGCTTTCACACTGTGTGTGTTAGCACAGCTTGTTGGTCACTGATGCACAAGGATTGGGCCTCCCTTGATCACAGGCAATCATCCCACAAAAAAAAAAAAAAAGAATTTAGAGGAAGAACAGTAAAACGGAGCTGGAATGATTAAAGTTTGGCTGGTTAGGAGCTTGCAGAGGATGCATGAATCACTGTATGGGATGGTGAACTGTGTGCCCTCTCTCCTCTCAGTTGTTTTCTGGGAAGTGGAACATTATTTGTAACCTTCACCAGAGAGTGCTCCCTTCCTTGCCAGGGAGAAGTTGTCCCGCTGCTTCGATGTTGGGAATCTGTCCAGTGTTACAGCACAGCTGTGACCCTGAGCCCTGCAGGCTGGGGCTGGGAGAAGCCCTGAGCTGCTGGCAGTGCCCTCTGCTTAGGCTGCCCTGGTAAATATTAACCAGGAAGGCCAAGAAGGCAAGTTGCAGCCAGCACTCTGTACACAGCATGAAAATCCTGGTCCCTGGCTGAGCCATCCCAGTACTCCCAGCGTTTTCCACGGGTTATGTCAGTGGTTGACCCTCCTAACTACTTATTTTCCAAGGATGCCAGTGATTGTGTATTTGTGGTACAGGTCTGTTAATATGGACTCCACTAGGCCTTGATATTTCTCTCCACTCTCTAGAATTGTTTCTGAGTGTATAATAAATGGTTTCCTGTTTGCTTTTCTGTTCGCTCTGTGTGGCAGCCTATAGCAGCTTTTCTAAAAAAAAAAAGAAATAATACAGAAATAGCTTTCAGAGCTACTTTTTTACTTCTTGGTGGGTTTCATTTTTGTCACTTCACTAAAGGGACTCCATGGCCATGTGACTTGATAACACCTAAACCAATGGATTTTAAATTCACTTGCTGTTTGACCTCTTCCTAAGTAGCTTATGCTGTATATTATCTTGTGTCCTATGATTATACCATAAACATGTCACTGTTCAGTTATATTAATCCTGCTGCCTAAGCTGGCAACAAAAGTAATTAATGCAGACAGCTGTCACTGCTACTTTTCCTTTCCC
>VYXB01003391.1:65307-117179 GCA_013397135.1 Pachyramphus minor | reverse complement strand
CCCCCCAGTTTTTAAGGAGTTCATGGAAAAAGTTCTTAAAAAGTTTATACCTTGTTTACTGTATCTGACGTTTGCTGAAATCTCTTAGTCTGAGGGTCAGGGCTTTAATAATAAGAGAAATGTTCCCTGGGGGAGGGTTGTGCAGATTCTGAGGCAGCAAGACTGAAATCTGAAGTTTCCTTGTTGCTTGCTTTTGTCTGTGTTTTAGTGGTTTTCAGCAGTTGAGGGAGAAAGTGTGACGTTTGTACTCTTGAGCCACTAGGGACACACAATGAGGCCTAATTTTCTCTGGCTATGTTTAAATTCGATATGCCAGCCACTAAAACAGTGTTTAGAGTGGAGTGAGTTGTCTCCATGCAGGCAGGGACCTTGATTGAGGGCTTAGACGTGTGTGCTCAGCACCTGTCTGTGCTGAACATGAAAGTGCTTTTGTCCCCTCTGAGAGGGGATGGGCTTTACTTCTTTATCCAGCGTGTTTTGGCCATTTGCAGCAGCTGTGGTGGCACACAGCAATTTCCTGAGTGGTGCAGATAAACTCACTCTTGTGTCTAAGCTGATGGTATCTTGCTTTTGCTCTCAGACTTCATTTGAATTCAAGCTATCGGCTGGAGAGGGCTGCTGACAGGAATGACATGCAGGTCCGGGAAGCCAGCTGCCAAAAAAAAAAGGAACAGCTTTATTATGGTTATGAAACAGTGGAATCTGCATTACAGTAACTACTGTCTCCTTTTTTTTCCTCTCCCCTCCCCAGTACAATGCTGATAAAGCAATAGTGGACAGTGGAACCACACTCCTTCGTCTGCCAGAGAAAGTCTTCAGTGCTGTGGTGCAGGCAATAGCTCGAACATCCCTGGTAAGCTGATGGCATTAAATCTGCCCAAAATGTGAGATTCCTGTTAAATGATCCCATGATCTTTGCAAGGAGTGTCATCTTTGCTGTCTGCCTTGCAAACTGTAGGTTTTTAACCTGAGGGGAGCAGAATCTTGCCTGGTCCGGTCCTGTTAATAAGTGAGAAATGACTGATGGAAAGGGGAAAGGGAAAGGAAGAGGTGAAAAGGGAAAGGGAGGAGGGAAAAGGGGGGTCCAAGTACAGACAGAAGTGTGTGTCTGGAAATGCATCAGAAATAGGACAGAGACAGAGTATTTTGTTCTAAACATTTCAGAAACATAGACATAATCCCTGTTGCTCTGATTCAAAGTATTAAGAGTGCAAAAATCAGTCCTTTCATTGAAAACAGAGTGTTTCTAAAGTAAAAGAACCTGCTGCTGCAAGCAGTTCCTTTCCAAGTATAATGCTTATTGCTGTCTAGAATAAATGCCATTCATTAGGATTATTCCTATCAATAAAGCTGCTTTTGACCTTCATTATTGAATTATTTATGTTCAAAAGCATCTTTCTTTTGGAAATAGAGTGGGCTTTAGAAGTAGGGCATGGGGATGGTTCTCTGCATGTAGAGTAGCTGAAGCAGCATTTTCTGGTTAATAGAAACTATTCATAAATTTTCAGTCAATACAAGGAAGAGAACAACAAGGTTAAAGATGAGGAATAAATCCCAAGTATTTCAGTGTGAACAATTTTGTCATTTTTGTCATGGATTCACAATCAGACAGTAGCAAATCACAGGAAATACAGTAAAGAGCTTCCCAAAAGACAGAGTATTTTCCTGTGTGCTGGTAATTCAAGACTGAGGTCCTTTTCCTCCCTGAGGGAGAGCAGAGATTTGGCATGAAGTGTTCTTCACTGCCTGCAGGTGTCCAGTGTCTGAAATAAATGTACCAGTTGCAAGTTCTTCTCTTTGCAAAACATTTAAGGGTTGACTGGGTACAGTTTCAGTCGATGGGGGGGAATTGAAAGAAGCCGCCCCAGAGCTCTTGCGGTGGTACCTTGTGGATGGGGCATCCCATGAAGTGGGTCCCAGTGGTTCACAGTCTGTTGCTGGTCAGGACATGACATGTGAATAGTGAAGTGATCAATGAGGTATTAGAGGGGAGCCACTCACTCACTCTGCTCAATGGTTTAATGGTTTTAATGGTTCCTATTAAAAATGCATAAATTAACTCCTCTTTTTCGTTTTTGGGTTTTTTTTAATCCCAAGGACCTCGCTGCTTGTGCCCCTTTTCCTCCACACACCCCAAAATTTACTTTCACAGCTCTGAAAAAAGGAAGTAGTCTACTAAATAAGACAGTAGTTATAGGGATGTAAGGCTTGGATTCTGGCTGTGTAGGAGCAATGTCAGAAAAATGGGTATTTTCAGCAATTGTACTGCACAGCATCACAACTGTACTCTTAGTCCTCTGTGCTTCTGGCAGGATATGTACCACTGAAACATAAAATCACCTGCTCTAGTCAGACATACCTCCCTGACCACAGGTGAACCAGGTTAACAAGTCCCTGCTCCTATTGGCTTGTTATGATCTTCCCAGCCAGGTGTCACTTCCCCCTCAGATATTCTGGGATAACTGTGTGTGGCACCTTCCTTTATTCAAGGCAGTGAGCTTTCAGTGGTGCAGGTGGTTTTTTTAAACCTGACTTATTTGGACTGAAGTCTTTTAGGGAGCAGTTTGCTCTTAGTAGGTTTGAAGGGTGGTGGTTTTCATAGATGGAGAGAGATGAGCCACAGAGGGTTGGCACCTACTACACCTCACCGAACTGAAGTCACAACAGTGTCTACCCACAGCATTAATGCAATGCTGAGTTAATAAGTTGAAGAAAGGAAAGTTCATATAAACCTAAAATCTTTATTTTAATAGCCCTGTAGGTATCATATACTCAGATCTCCCCAGTGCATTGCTTCAGCATGCAGAAGTAAGGCAAAGAAATGCACTGTATTAAGCAGTCTTTCTGGGAAATTAAAGCAGGCACTTAAAGCAGAGCACTTTATACACTTGGTCTGCCCAGTCTAGGTGCTGTCTTGCAGTTTTTCTCGGATCACAAGCTCTGCTTTTCAAGACAAAATGGAAAGAGAGGAGAACTGTATTTCTCAGCAGGTCTGGCCTGGGACTTAGTTGTGAGGGGCAGAGTGTTCTGCCCTGTGCTGAGGGATGTACTTAAGCTTGCATTGAGAGTTAAGGGTAAAAGCAGCCTGTTTGTGATGATAAGTCTCCTTGTTTACATGAGCCCGTGCTTGTTGACCCAAGAAAAATGATGAGCACTTGAAAGTATGAAGTCACTGTGCAGCCCTAACAAATATTTCAGTGGCAGGTGTGTGGGGAGGGCTGACTACCTGTCACCTGTACAGTGCCATATAACTAATGTATGAGCTGATGTTTACAAAATAATCAGTATCACAGATAAATACAGATCAGGAGAGCAGAGAGGCTGAATTCCACACTTTTTTCACCCAAAGGGAAGGCTTTGGCTGTGCGGCCTCAGAACAAGATACTGCCTTGAATGCTGCTTCATGGGGGAATAAAAACCAGCACAAAGCAATCCAGTAAAACAAGGAAGGTTTCTGCTCTGATCTGGCAGCAGGTCAGCTTCAGGGTGCAACAGCATTAGGCAAGATGTTTGTCTTGGCCAAACAAGCTCTGTAGGGGTTTGCTTTTTGCTTTGTTAGTTCCGTGGATATATCGCAAAGTACTTTTAATCAGCCTTATTTCAAAAGCATGTCAGGTTTTACTGGTACTGAGTGATGATGGGGCAGCAAAAGAGAGAGGGGGTCGTCTTTCTTCCCATTGACTTGATTCCCTAAGATGCCAGGAGATTTTTGGCTTAGCCCTTGGCTTCAAAACTCGGAAAGCTGAGTGAGAAGCTGGAGGTATGTGAGGAAGGGACATCGCTCCATTACATATTCATGTGGTTTGTGTTTTGGTTTGTGTTTTTTACCAAATGTCTGCTGCTTCAAAACGTTGTTGTTTGGTCAGAGAGGAGGTGGGGAGACACTGAAACCTGTTGATGCTTCCCACATGTTCATTGGAGCAGTGGAAGTAATTAGACACAAATGGGGAGGAAAGGGTGGGCTAAACTTGATTTTGCCTCTTCCCCCTTCTTCCAAGTCGTGCTGGGCTATGACACACCTCAGTTTGGGTGTTGGGGATTGGGTCTTTGCTTTGATCTTTAAAGAAGCAGCTCAGGTTTGTATCCATGCTTGAATTTCTCCATGGGAATGAAAGAAGTATCAAATAGTGGTAGTGTTCACTTACAAAGAATCTATCAAAATGTATGTAATCTGTATAATTTTTTTTTATTTTTTTTTTTTTAACAGATACAAGAATTCTCTTCTGGTTTCTGGACTGGTTCCCAGCTTGCATGCTGGGATAAAACTGAAAGACCCTGGTCCTTATTTCCCAAACTTTCCATTTACCTGAGGGATGAAAACTCCAGTAGGTCGTTTCGGATCTCTATCCTACCACAGGTCTCAGCCTTCTTTGTTTATTCACTATGCATTCATTTTTACTATTTTTAAGAGCATATGCTCTTAAAAAATAGCAACTATTTTTAGCAGTAATGGAGAACTGATTTATTGCATACAAGGGAAATCTTTTTTTTAATCAGGTTTTAAATAGGGAAAATAACAAACTTCTCAAACCTAAAATTGAGAAACAGAAGCAGGTTCCCTTTCAGTGCAGTCCATGTAGTTGGGAATGTTTTTTTCAATTTGTCAGGAAAAACAGGCAAGTTTTTGTTTTGTTTTCGTGAGCTTTAGCCACATCAGATGTCAATACAGAATGTCTCTGCTCATTTTGATCTTCTCCTTTTGGGAAGCAAATTGATTTGTTTCTCGTGGCATTTTGAGTTGCAGCACTTCTTCTGAATATGAAAATCTTGGCAATGACCCTTTGTGAGCTCTTCACCAGTTTCTGTAACTTTGTTGGTTTATCTTTTATTAATATTCCATCCCAGCTTTTAGAATGTAATGTGCTCCTTTTATTTTTCCTCTCTGGCTTCCCCTCCCAGTGTAGTTTGCAGTGCAGGCTGGTATCCTCTAACATTAGTAATACAGTCTTTTACCTCAGGGGACAGGCAGGAGCAAAGGAGAGAATGAACCTATTAAGTACATTTTAACTTGAAATATAGTAAAGCCTTATGATAAGCTTTTTCTGTATTGATCATGTAGCTTGGCAGTCATTCATCTTCCCCGAGGAGACAAGGGGTAAAATGTGACTTGAATTTATAAATCTAGAGCCTTGAAGCTGACACTGAATGGTTTCTTAAACAACTCCATCCTGAAAAATTTTTAAGTAATAAAATTATTTTCTCATTTGAGTTCCTATCCCAAGTTCTTTCTCAGCTATCATTCCCTTCTGGAAAATACAGGAAAAAGTGGCTATTGTGAATTTGCTGTTGACTTCACACAGTGACTGACTGTGTTCAAATTTAAGCTTATAATCCAAGAGTTTTACCTCTCACCTGCACGTGAGCTTTGACCAGTTTTAAATCACATACAGAAATGTTTGCCCCTATTCTTTCTCTAATCCCAGTGGAGTTTGAGTGCTTGACTATAAAAAAACCAAGAGGACTGAACTTGTAACTACTGTGTGGTGTGACTTCTTTCACTCTGGATCTTTTGTTTGTTTGTTCGTTTTAACAGCTTTATATTCAACCCATCCTTGGGATAGGGGAGAATTTGCAGTGCTACCGATTTGGCATCTCTTCCTCCACAAATGCTCTGGTTATTGGTGCTACAGTCATGGAAGGCTTCTATGTGATATTTGACAGAGCCCAGAGGAGAGTGGGCTTTGCAGTGAGTCCGTGTGCAGGTAAGGGAAATATTGCTGAGGACCTGGTGAGTGAGGGAGGAAACGCCTGCTGTCTCAGAGAAACACCTTTGCCACTTATCTGAAGGGGAAAAGTGTGGTTACTCATCAAGTGTGAAGGGTATATTTTTGAGCAATTCCAAGCTATTCACACTCCAGAGGACGGAAAAAAAAAAAACCCGAAACCAAAACTGTGTTGCAACAGTCTTCTGGCATGAAGTGAATCAGTCTCAGCCCTGGGTACCTTCACTGTGTTCTTCCCTCTCACAGAGATGATCTTCCCAAGACATCTCTGTGTGTGCAATTTCCCCAACAGTTATATCAGATGAGTCCCTGTTTTTAAGGCAGCTTCATTTTTGTGTAGTTCCTGTTCTAAATTGTGGATAAATGGATTCTTCGACTGACTTTTGCAGTGTGCAGTGAAGTACCTTACTCACACTTTACTCTTAATGTACCTTGAGCCTCTTCAGCCTCTTGGAAATTCACAAAGAAAGAGCTGAGATGAAAATGGGACTCACAATAAGCCTTGTGGTGTTAATGTGGTTCTAAACAAAGAGTTTTGTCAGTGGAAGTAGAAAGCCATAAGTTTTTTAATTAGTTGCTAAGGAGATGTGAAAGAGCTCATGACTCTTGGAGATGGTCCCATGCAGAGCTAAGAGTTGGACTCTGATCCTTGTGGGTCCCTTCCAACTCAGCATATTCTGTGACTCTGATAATTTTTGGCTGATTTTACTGTGCTGGTTAACTTTCTTGCTCTTTCATTAGTTCTCTTGTCTCACCAAGGGCAGCTAAACCCAAACGTTTTGGGGTTTGCTGTCCTTGTTGTTCAGACATTGCTTTGGCATCTCAAGAACATAAAAGTGGGAGAGGAGGGAAAGGGTGTGCACCCATATGCACTGTCTCTGTCCCAAACAGGAGTGGCTTATCCTCTGAAAAACCTTGTGTCACCTGAGATTTTCATGAGAAAAGGACTAGGACTGACAGTGCTTCTTTAATCTCCAGTATTTGTGTTAGAGAGGGTAGGAATAGTAAGGATTTGAGTGCTTAATGCAGCCAGGGAATAGAGGTGGAGGAAGAGAAATGCTAGCTGGCCAAGTTATAGCTGTAGGGCATTTTTAAAAATGCTTTTTTTTATTCTATTTTATTTTTTTTTTGTAACGTCTCCGTTGTTAATGGTTTCAGAATTGTCAGTTTTGAGCTCCCTACAGAAGAAAATCAGGATATTGATGCTGGTTGGTCAGTGGAGATACGGTGCAGGGCTGAAAGACACATTTTGAATGCACCTGGCAGGAGGGTGTGACTAGACAAATACTTCAGGCCAGGCTTTCCTGCCTTTCACTCTTCCTTGTGCTTCCTTGTTGCAGTTTTGGCAAGTGTAGAGCTGCCCCCTGCCCCCTGTCACACTGCAGCCATTAGTGGAGCATTTTGACAGCACTTATTGACCGAGGTGTGACGGTCAGCAGGGGACAGGAGCCAGCTGGTGGGCACGAGAACTGCTTTGACAGCACTCCTTTGTTTGAGAAAAGTAATCAGGGAACCATAATAATAACACCTTAATGCTGCTTACCTAGAAGCATAGTTTGGCCACTTCATGTGGTTCTGCCAGGCTCATCTAGAGAGGAAGAACTGCTGGATAGAAATGCAGTTGGAATCTGTGTGAGCTTGGGCACATGACTGTGCCCAGCTGGTGCTGGAGGACGTTTCCTCCTCGTCTCTCTGTCCACGTTCCCTGCATATGTCTAACCAAGCATCACGGGAGCTGAGCTTCCTGAGGGATCAGATGAGTGCCTGAGGCAAGATACGCTGATTTGTCACATTCCACTCACATGGGGCAGATGACATTTTGCTGGATGTGCCAGTTATTCTGAATTCGCTCCCTCACAGCTTGTGGTTTCCATATTTAACACGGCTTCCATCAGAAAACCACAACTGTGAGTGGTGAGTGTCGGTGCAGTGTGAGGGATTAAGCTGCCTAACTGGCTTCCTGTGGAGGCCAGCCTTGTCCTCCATAGCAACTATATTAATGTAATTTATTTGGAGCTTTTTCAGGCTGTCCGTGGGCATAAATTAAGCTGAATTGCTGGGGGCATAAATCTTCAGAAACAGAGAAATATAAAAGGCCATTTGGTGTGGCTTTGCAATGACCTTATGCTTTCTTAGTGTCAACATTAAATTAAATCCTTGTTTTCACAAGGTGCTAAACTGGTACCTGCTGGATGCAAAAATCATGGGAACAGGATTAAAAACCTTAATTTCACTGAACTCCCAAGTTACTATTGAGACTTGGCTAGAAATGAGAACTGGCTTATCCCACACTACTCCTTGGACCATTTTCATTCTCCAGGATGTACCAAGAATGAGGAAAGTTAGACAGATGGCTGCAGCTATTCCATTGTAGCAGGAAAAGAAACTTGCTTTTTCCTCAGTGTGTGAAACCCTTTAAGACTTCTTCAGGCAAATAGTTTCAAGTTGCCTTTTGATAACTTGTTCACAGGATGACTAGGAAAGGTTTTCGGATCATGTCCCTTCCTGAGACAGGATGTTCAGATCAACAAGTTAGTTTTAGTGACTTCCAGGGGCCCCTTCCAAGCTGCACTTCACAATTTTGTGATAAATTTGATCTAATTCCAGGTTTACTTCCTTTGCAAACCATCCAAGTTGGTTAGTGAGTGTGAGTGTGTTAAGTTCTACACAAATGTTAGAAAAGAGCATGTTTCCAGAGGTGCCTTTCCTATCCTGTAATAATCAATAACGAAGAAAATCTCATTTAATCAGGGGCATAAAAGTATTGTAGGTATCTACCACCACGTGTTCTAAGAAAATACACCAAAATATCCTAATTCAGTTAATGTGTAATATGCAAAGTGCCTGTGACTCGTAGTTTATGTTCAGGGCTTGTTTGAACAATTTAGGCAAATTTCCCCTCAATTTCTCTGGGGGTGGAAGGGTGTGAGGGGAAAAACTCTTTTATTTTTGGAGGGAAGAAAGCAGAAATTGTGCTGCTATCAGACGTTCTCAAAATGTAATTTAAAATGTCAGCCACTATGGCAACAGTTTTGTATTGTCTTTTGTAATAGGAGTAATTATTGCACTCAAGGCAAATAATGAGTAATTAGAGACTGTTTATTTTCAAAGCTCTCTCCAGGTGGAAAATTGTACTGCTTTTTTTTTCCCCCTACTTCTCCAAAATGCTGCTAAGTAGTAATACTTAGGCCTTGCATTTCACTCTAGTATTAAATGTGGCTTAGTTTGGTGTTGCTGCAGAACTTCATGGAGACAAGTGCAACAGGGAGTGAGAGGGTGAGATGTCCAGAAGAAACAATTTCAGGACAGACAAAGCACAGTCCTGGGACTCTGAACAAAAAGGATTTCTGCCACTGACTTTCTAGGAAGTCTTTTACCATCTGATAAGTTTAGGGAGTCTGTGTTTGGTGTTCACCAGTGTCAGGGTGCTGTGGGTGCAGCCTTAGTCCACTCTAACTGTGTATTGCTGCTAAAGGAGTCTTCCCACACTTACAGCTGGAGAAGGGGTTGGTTCAGTCGGGTGATTCGACAGAAAATTCTTTCTTTGAGCATTTTTTTCCCTATGATAGATTGTTGTTCCATCTGATATGCAAGTTGCAGCACCAACCCACAATTATTAAGTCTAACAAGACCTAAATCTTAAAGTAATACAAGGTGTTGTGAGGCCAGGGACTGAATACCAACTGAAATCTATGCAGGTAAAGCAACCAACCTGTTCTGCATTTGTTTGTCCACAAAAAACCTTAAAGTCCACCTTTCCTGCCTTTGCAAAACCCTTCCTTCCAAGGGGTATTTTATGCTAATCTCTTTAAATGTGGTTTCAGCAGTCATGACTGAGATGTATAAATAAGAGATACTGTTTTCAGGAGGTGGGATCACTTACAATTGGCCAAGAGTGTGTCTCTACAGAAAATGAAAAAAAGAAATCAAGCAGGACCAGTAAAACTGAGACCTTTACAAAAAATGCTCAAATGTGTCTTGAAGTATCTGTCAGGGATCTGTGAAGCCCTGTGAACCTGCATGCTGCTCCCTGAGACCCTGGGAAACAGCAAACACAGAAGACTCAGGAATCATCTGAGGTACTTTTCCAGTTGCTGGAAATGGCAGAAACAAACAAAAACTTCCCTGGCTCTGACCTACACCAGCGCAGATCTTGTAGGATATATAAATAGATATTTCTGAAAGGTTAGTCCTGAGTGAAAAAAGCTATCCAGGGGTTTGGGCTCTGACCGTGGCTGTGGGAGAGCTGGTTTAAATGTCTGTTCTTTCATAGACAGCCTGTGTAGATGTGGGAGTGTCACAGTCTCCTTATGCTTCAGGTTCCCTTTCTATAAACACGATTGTAGCATTTCTGTTGCAATGAAAAATACAACAAAACGTGAGTATGCCGAGGTGTGTGATGATGGAGGGAAAGGGATATACAGGTATTTAGGCTAGATCTCTTTGTTGTTTGCTTTTAAATGGTGTCTGAAGGCTTGATGTTGTCTATAGACTGAATGTTTTTCCTTTTGCACTTTCTCAGAAGTTGATGGCTCTCCGGTCTCTGAGATTGAAGGCCCTTTCACAACAGCAGATGTTGCGAGCAACTGTGTTTCCAGCGTTTCTTTGCACGAGCCAGTGCTGTGGATTGCATCCTATGCTCTCATGAGCCTGTGTGGAGTGATCCTCCTTGTACTGATCATCCTGCTGCTCATCCCACCCCGGTGCCAGCACCGCTACACGGACAATGACGTGGTCAACGACGAATCCTCCTTAGTGCGTCACCGGTGGAAGTGAGGAACTTGATCCTGAAACCTGGGACTCCAACAGAACAAAGAACAGAGAACTTTGCCAAGGGGAAGAAGCCAATGCCTGGGTCCTTTCTACGTCCATTGCAACTTGCTGTTGAAATCCCACCAACTGTCCCGCATCGTAACTTTTATAGCTTTATTTTCTAACACTGGTTCTGAACCAAAGCACTGTTAACCACCTCTGAAGTGCTACCTGGTACTGGATTTGCTACTGCAGTGCAATGAGCCTTTATGCTCTCAACAGTACCTTCTTTAAAAAAAAATCTAAAGGAAAAAAAGATAAAAAACCCCCACACCGTCGTGTTCTTCCACTGTCTGAACAAAATTGTCCATCTCTCTCTCACAAAAAAAGGACCTGTCAGCATTTTCTAACTAATCGAGCCCTGACTGTAGAAAAAGAGAAAAAAAAAAACTTTAACAATCTTTCTTATTAATTGCATTAAATGAATCCTGCTTTCTGTTTACACCAATTTATTTTGAAACTGTGCTTATGGTGCGGGGGAGGGAGAAAAGTCAGGCCTAAGCAGCAGGGAAAAGCAAGTGAGGTCAAGAGGAAATGTTGGTTTTTGGTTTCTTTTCCTCAAGATCACTGCTGCCACTTGAGAGGGTCACCCTCCCTGAGTGTTACAGAACAGCTTGAGGTGGTGAAAACTGGGTAAACAAACTTGTTCAGCCTTAGTGTAAAACAAGACTACCTCTCTTAATTCACAAGGTTGCTACCACTGGTGAGCGTGGGGCTTAGAACTGGTCTTGAAGCACAAGATGCTCCATCCAACCAAATGGAACTGCTTGGCTTTGAATTTTTTTTTTTTATTTTATAAAAAATTGATACTTTGTGACTTTCCACTTTGGTGTATAAACAAAACAAAACAAAAAAGCCTTTCAGTTTTCCCCCTCGGGAGGGAGTTTGTTTGTTTTGTTGAGTTGAGGCTGATACTTAGAAAAGGCTGATCTGCATATGTATGGGCAGGCAATAAAGCAAAGGTCTGTGTTCTGTGATGTCTTTCTCTATTTCTAGTGAGTGTGTAACTGAAAGGAAACAACAAAATAAGGAAGACAACTTTTTGTTTGTTTGTTTGTTTTTGCTGAGCTCAGCGCTGTAAGTTCAAAAGAAAAGTATCTGTCTTTATGGGCAGGCTGTGAAGTGAAAGTCTTAATGCTGGCTTGTTTTCCAACTCGAGCAGCAGTTGGAGGTGTTTAGTTTTACCTTCACCACTGTGTCAATCAAATGAAAAGTGTGTGTGGACTGACTGGCTGAAAACAAACATATGATAAGACTGAGAACAATAGTGGGAGAGAGCAGGGAAGAGTATATTCAACCAGATTTCCATTCTGCGAGTGCAAATCTTAATGCTGGGGTCAGAACTTGGGCTTTTCTTTGCAGATAGGACAGTTTTTCTTGTCTCTAGTCAGTGGGCATTGCAGGACCTCAGTGGCTTCTCTGTAACACTGGCCAGTGTTTGGATTTGAAAGATAAACAATGCAAGGTTGAGGATTTCACTGATAACTAATTTTATCTTGGGAGGTATTTTTATATATATGATAAAAAGGAAAAAGTTATTCCTTTGCATTCTGATAGCAGAGCAGTTCACATATCCATGTGGAAAACAAGGAGAGGGGAAAAAAAAAGGAAGCTTAACTCTGAATTTCCCAATCTCTTGCCTAGACAGCTTTCTGCCTGTAATCCCTTCATATAGCTCTCTGATTCACTCTGCCTCTGCATCTGACTCTGTATGGAATAAGGAAAGATTTCTAAGGGTTTTTTTGGGAATGGTGCATTTACAGAGGTGCACGTCATGTGTGTGAAAATAAAACACTGCGGGGGTATTTTTGTTTTTAACTAACGTGTGTGTTTCACGTCATAACTGGCAGTGCTTGTGGTTTTCTTTGCCTTTTAATGCTTGCACTTTCAGATTATGTGGCTCAACAGAGTGAAATAATTGGCGTGGTGATCCAACGTCTGAAAATTATTTCTCTTGAAATTTGGAGTCGGAAACAAACGGGAGTTTTTGAGTTTGTCTCCTTCTTCCTCTGCCTCTTGGTTTTTAAAAGGAGAAAAATTGTGAACTACCAAGAAATATAAGAAACCATGGAGCTTAGCTGTTTTCCCAGTGTTTTATTTTCAATATCTCTTAATATCTCATAACTATAATTTTGAGTTCCGTATCGTCCTCGTGGGTTTGGCTTTACACATAACAAATAATTTCCAAGTTTTATTCCTTCTTTTTCTACAGTGTGGCAATAGAAGCAATGCTTCTGTCTCTTGTTTCAAACAGAAACACAGTCTGAATTTTGGATGGATGCAGTGTTAAACAATAAACCCTCTTCCAATTCAGAAAGTTTAACACCTGTATGCTCTTAAAAGGTTTCATCACTGCTTCCCTCAGCCCAGCCCCTCCTATTTTCTTACCACAAAGAGTTTTAGGAAGGAATTTATTGGGAAAGGTTCTGAGTATGTTTCTAGTGCCAGCTGAGATTTCTTCTGAGCTGGTCAACAAAAGTCCTTTTAGTGCACTGGATTTCATATAAAAGCCTTCCAGTTTTACCCTTTCGCTTTGAATGTCAGTGGTCAAGATATTTTAATACAAACACTTGAATTATGGGAGCAATAATCAAAGGAAATACTAATATATATAGTATATATATTATATATATATATACAGCACAAAGGAAACACTAATGTATTCCTGAGCTTTCATGGCACTCCTTGCCACTAACATTTGGCTTGTAGTAAAAATGCTGTTAGTGGCATCTGCTAGCAGCACAAACTTCATCTTAGCTTGTAAATTGATACTTACACTGGCAGATATTCAGGTGAGTATTGCTTTGTTGCTCTGGCAACAAGAAGAGCAATAGAAACCCTTGAGGGTTCATTTTTAGCCTACAGCACATTAAGAGAAATAATGCTCTTGAGCATTTTTATGTGGAAGATGAAATACAGTGGCAGAGTACGGTATTACCAAGTGTGTGTCACTAGTGATCTCTTTCCCTGATATCTTTAAAGAAAAAAAAAATATGCTGGGAGGTATTTTATGTTCCTAACTTCAGATGTTACTTATGTTACTAACTTCAGATGGAAGATTAAATGACCTGTTTAAAAAAATTAAAAAAAAAAGGCAGGGGGGAGGGTGAGGGCACAAAAAACTCAGAGCATTGAGTAAAAATGGTGCTGGAAAAGATCCTGTATTTATTGTGGAAGGCAGGATGCTCCAAGCCACAGCATTCCACAGCATTCCTTGTACAGGCATCTGTATTTCTTGCTGGACCAGCATTTTTCTGATGTGGGTGTAATGTCACATACCATGAGATGTCAGAAAGCTCTGTCTCATTGGGTGCAGCCTTTTAGGTAATTGATACTATCAGTACAATCACGAGGGATTTGAAGGGCTGTGATTCGAGTTCGACTGGTTAAACCTGAGTTCAGGCAGGGGAATATGTTGGTTCTACCCCACTACCTTCACAAGTTTTAGAAATGCTATCATGGGCTTTTCTGGCTCAATAAATGCTGAAGGAAATATGTGAAACGTTGTAATAAGCCTTTCGTTCAGGGGCTGTAAAAGAAGTTGGGTAGAGGGGATTGTTTCGTTTATAAGATGAAAGGGCTTTGTATTTAGGATTTGTATGTTGGATCAACTTAAACACAATACATGTAGGCACTGCAGCATTCCAGTTCCCAGCTCTGATGCTGTGCAGGTTAATTTGTGGTGATCACAGAACTATAGGGTTTGGGATCTCTGACTAAACATGTCAGGTGCCCAACAAGAGTTAAATTTAACAGCTAAAATCAACCTATGAGCATCCTACCCAGTTCCTTTTTGTGTATTGGCTGGTTTCACTCAAGGATGAGCCATTTGCCTGCTAACCTTGTCCTTTTAAATATTAAAAGGCTGAGGAGAGCTGCTTAACACAGCAGATTTTCAGAGAGAGAGAGAGGTCCTGAAAGTTTCTGATAATCCAGAATGACTGTGCTGCTGAAAGCTTTACTTTCTGTAGGGCTTTCCATCAGCTAGGTTGGTTGGTTGGTTGGTTGGTTGGTTGTGATATCCTGATCTCAGACATATATATATATATATATAAGTAAATATGAGCTGGGTAATGAAGGGTGCTGGTACAGTGACCTATGGAGCTGCAAGTAAAAGGAAATTATGGAAAGAAAGAAGTAAGCTACCTTTGACTTCATTAAAAATTGCAAGAGCATAACAGATTGATCCTTTTAAGAAAAGGCTGTACAATTTACCAAGACATTAGTTCCTGTCAAACTTGACTCTGTGATTGATAAATTGTTCTTTTCTGGCTGCTGTAGTTCTTGCTGCTGTTCAGAGAAGTGAAGACAGATTGGTAACAGGATACGAGCAATCTTCTGAGCCAGTTAGATTTTCTGGCTTCTGAGGCCTAATTAGGTGTTAATCCAGGCTTGTGAGTAATCCAGCATCCTGGTAATAGCTCCTTGGGAATGTTAGCAGAAGTAGAGGTGTTGGTTTCAGCCGAACACCCGGATGAGACGCGTCTGCCCCCCAGAAGCCACTGCTATGACCTGCACTTGTGGCGAGCTGAAGGTGGCTGGGGGTGTGAAATTTGGAGAGGTTAAATATCTGAGCCTTCTACCAGGCTTCCAGATGAAGGCTGAGGCTCCTTGGAAGAGCCAAGTGGGAGAGTGGCAGCAGTTGCTGACAAGCTGCCGTAGGAGTAACATCAGTCGGCCCCCAGGGTTCCCTTGCCTGAGTATTTTGAAAACCAGCATTCTGAGGTGCCTGTTGGTGCTACTGGGAATTATCCACTCACAGATGAATAAGAGGCACTATCATCTTTCAGCAGAATCATTGCCCAGTTGCTGAATGTTCCCCTCTCTGTATAGCAAAGCACACGGTGCTGTGTCTCACCCCCGGCAATATCAGTTCGTAAGCAACAAGACACGTTGACATCAATGATTGTACAGTAGTAATAAAATAATGTTTTCTGTTTGCTTTGAGTGGATATTTGTGGTCGGGTAGTCTTTGAAATACTGGGAATTTTACGTTAGACTGCAAAGGCACAGGCAGAGTCTCTTTTGGGTTGGCCAAAAAGTAAAACACGGAATGTAATTTTCAGCATTTAAAAGGAAGTAGCCCTCAAGAAGTGTTCTCTCTTTTTGTTTGTTTGTTTGTTTTTTTAATTGATGATAATCACCTAAAATAAATGTATGTTAGGGTAGTTGCTGTCCTACTAATTCTCTGGTTGTAAATCTGATTTTTCTGATTGTCTTCTGGCCCACTCAACCCCTCTCCCCCCGCAAAAACATTCCTAAAAGCTGAAGACCTCCATGACCAAAATTCAGCCTTCTAAGAAAAGATGCAGATTTTCTTTTACCATTCACAGACCTGTTTTAAAGTAGTTTTTAAGGCTTCAGAAATTACCTCTGGGTTGCAAATACTTGCAGGAGTATTAGGAGAAGAACTAGAGCCAAAACTTCATTTTTTCCATGGTCCCCCATTTTTTCTGCGTGCAGAGAACTCCTTTGTGCATTTGACTACACTTCCTAGACCTCTTTTGCTTCCTATTTGGAAATAATCTTGGTATTCCTCACTGGTCCTGTTTGTAAATTCTTTTCCTCTGTCCTCAGAAAATACAGGCATGGAGAGAAGGACCACAAGGAGCTGTGGGAATTGGTGTCATTCCTTAAGCAGGTGACAACTTCTTCCTTAAATGATTGTTGTCCAACACCAACTGCACTGGACCATTAATGCTCTGTTGGCTCATTTTGATGGCAGAGACACTTCTGCTCCTTCCAGCAGAGCAACTCGACCTGCTCTGTGTTTAACAGCAATGTGTACTTAGGCAAAACACTTGAATAAACAGTATTTGTAACAATCCTCTCATCACACCCCTCTTTGAGGAGGGAAGTTTTCACAGAGCCAAGTCAAACCTGCAAAGGGAATGTTTATTCCTGTGTTTTCAGGGAGGGATTATGGAGCTGAGTGTTTAAATGGCTGCATTTGCAGCGTAGCTGTCCTTTGGAAAATTCTGTGGGGGAAAAGAAACCGGACTTGAGAATGTTGAAGTGGTCCTAAAAAGACAACTGACAATTTTTTGGCAGCACAAAGGCATGGATTCCTGCAATATGTCCTGGAAAGAATTGCTTGAACACTCTGTGTGTAAATTGTACAAAGTCGAGTGTTCAAATAAGACTTAATCTGAAACGGGCAGTTCACATTTTTTAATTGAAAATTTTTTATGGAGATACAGAGGTCTTTTAAAAATTTAATACTACAGCAGTTGTTATTTGATAGTTATTTAGGACGTGTGGAAAGGCTTTCACCATTAAGGAAATTATTTCACCTTGTAGAGGCGTTTCTTCACCTGGTTTTTGGTTTGGGTTTTTTTTTTTTAAGAGATAATATTTTTAACATTGACTGAAAGGAAAATGGGATCAAAACATCAAAAAAACCTGGTACAGTCTTTCTAATTCAGTCTTCAGGTGATCTTAGGATGTCTATCCCACTTACTGTCAAGCCTCATTACTCATTTTTCAAAAACATTGATACTTTGTACTTTCAGGTCTTGCCATTTTCAGACAAACACTATGTAAAAGATCAAATTTTATGCTGCTTAAAATAAATGATTAATTCTTTCAACCTATTCCGTGTGTCTTTTTAAACCCTGTCAGGACGAACTTCAAAGCTGATAAATTTTATCTGTCCAAATTCTTCCAGTGACTTTCGATTCTACCCTCGGGCTTTAGCTCTGAAGGGAGAGCAGGACTGCTTCAGATCCCACCTGAGCCTTGCAGGGACGAGGCAGGCAAGTTTAGTTCCAAGGTGATTTGTCCTGTTTATTCCCAAATAAGCAGGAAATAAATATTCTGGCTTCAGCTTTTCATCAGTTCGTTTCAGTATTCGACAGAATCGGGCACGGAAAACATGAAGCTGAGAAGATGAAGCTTCTCATCATTTGGAAGAGAGTCAAGTCACATTTTGGGTTGCCGCTGTCTGCTTCACTGTGGATGAGGAAGGGACACAAATCGATGTCCCTGTCCCCAGGGCAGGGAGCCACCTCCTGCTCTGTGCTCCTTATCCCGCCAGGTGGAGCCCACGGTGTGTTTTTCGAACCGAGTTTTAAATCCCTTCACAGCGTTTTCCGTTTCTTGTTTGGATTCTAATAAAAGTACCTTCATTTTCTTTTTAAAATATCCTTCCTAAAAGCTCCTCAGCTCAGGGTCTTCTGGTCGTTTAGTCATATCCCTCTTCCCTCCACCTAAAAGCCTCTTTTAAAAGTCCATAATCTTTAAGCCCTGAGCTTTTTAAAGGTAGCACAGTGTATTGTGCATGTTGGGGAATTTAGGGGATTGGTCAAGTAAGACAGAGTAGCACCAGCTGTTCCATACTTTTCCTTCAGGAAGCTGGCTGGTTTTGCTTATTACTGTCCTGATACTCAGTGAAGCCTCTCTATGTGTTGGAACAGAGAAACTGTAGATGCCTCATCCCTGGAAGTGTTCAAGGCCAGGCTGGATGGGGCTCTGAGCAACCTGATCTAGAGGAAGGCCAGGGGTTTAGAACTAGATTATCTTTTGTGTCCCTTCCATTCTATAATTCCATTATTACACAGCTCTGCTCACAGGGCCACTGTACCACTTCTCATTCTCGTGCTTGAACTGCTCTTGAAATTGTCATCATCTTCAGAGCACCTTTCATGCTTCGGGCTCGTTGAATTCAAAACTGTAAAACTGTTCATTTGCGCTTTTCTTGTTCATCTTCCCCCACTAAATCTGCCCTGTTTAGACAAAACAGCTTTTAAGTTTCTGTGTGAAACACAAAAGAAGTTACTGCAAGAATAAGGCTCTTTTGGTAATGACAGTGCAGTGTAGAGAAACATGAAGGTTTACAATTCAAGTGCTCAATAAAATTTTCCAGGACAATCTGTGATTCTGATTAAATAGTAGACATGAACTATTCTTCCCTTTCTGCACCAAAACAAACTCTTTAAAAATAAATGGGGTTTTTGTTGTGTTGTTTGTTTTTTTTTAGTTCTAGAGGCTTACAAGTACCATCTGCCTATACCTTAACTCATCATTGGTTTGCCTAGGAAATTCAGAAGCATTTCCCAAGAAATACAGGTTATTGTAAAGTCAACAGGGATCTGTGCTGCCAGCACCTACACAAATATTAGCATATTGGATTTTTATAGTTGTTAGCTTGATAAAACTGCTCTTTATGGATAAACAAGGTATTGTGATTCTTCAGCTACATTCTTTTCACGCACCCAGAATTGTTCTGAAGTACTATGAGTAGGAACACTATTTACTTTTCCTTTGAGTGTTTTTTAATTGTAAGTTTAATGTTGACTTCAGCTTTCTGTATTCTTACTGTATGAGGGTTGGGTTTTTTATTGTTTGCATCTTGAACAAACTCTAGGCTGCTGTTTTATACTGATTTTTAACTGCTGATGTATTTTTAGTCTCCCCTGACCAACTAATACCCACCTTTTCCCCACACTGTTCTGAAGTATCAACCCACTGTGACTGCTCATGTCGCCATCCCAGGTAAGGTGATACCTTTTTTCTCTCTTCCCCTTCTCTAGAAGACAGGAAAAAATCCATCTCTCTCGATGTCTGTGCAGATTGGGCTTCAAAAGTGGATTTATTGTGGTTTTTTTCTCTTTTAGAACCCCAGCATCGTTTTCTGGTGACCTGAGCCCATCACGGTGGCATCAGCCTGGCCCTTGTTGAGACACCTGGATCAGGGAGGAGCTCCAGGACACACCAGGGGATGTCACCAAGCTACAGGTGCTTTGGGATTGTTGAGAGAAGGGATCTCACCAATCCAGCTCCCCGTGGTAAATCTCCACTTGATTGAGTGGGTTTGCAGAATTGTCTGGGATTGCACAGGGTCTGTGCTAACAGGAACCTGTGGGCCTAATGATTGTGCTGACAGCTGCATTTCAAGGAAAGAGACAGCAGATATCCTGTAGGACTGTGCAAAGCCATGGAAAACACCCAGCATTTAACAGAAGGATTTTCCCTTCCCTCTCATTTTGCCCTTTTCCCTACCCTTGCCTTCCTCCTCTGAAAAGTTTGGGTTGTTGTGTATGAAGGACTAGATTTGGGCCCAAAATATATTAAGCTATTGCTGCTAATAGTGAGAAAACTTCCTCAGTCAACATCTTCTGTCTGGGTGAAGTGCAATTAATTACATTTTCCAGGCATTTCTCTGGATTAACAAAGCATAAGGAAAACACACAAATATGCCCCACCTTTGTGCTGTTTAACAGGCCAGCAACGTCCCAGGCTCACAAGCTTTACAGGTTTTGTAGCTTATCAGCTGAAAGTAATCAATGCTTGCTTTTTTTCCCTTTGTTATATGATCCTTTTTTTGCATATCTTGAGGAAGGTGATTTTAATATACCCACAGAAGAAGTGTCTAAAAGCTGTCACCTTGTTCTAAGTATTTGCTCCCGGGTTTCATAAAAACATTCAAAAATAAAACAAAACAAAAAAACAACAGTAATTTTATTACAATATACATTTACATCCTTATTTCTCCACATTCGTCTTCATTCTACCACCAGCAGGATGCTGAGGTTCCACCTGAGTTATGGCCACAGGCACATGGTGAAGCACAGCTGAGTCCTTCACATTTTCACCCCTGTTGTCCATGTGTATGTTCTTATCTTATTAAAGTCTTAGGCAAATTCAGTTAAATTAAACAGCAGTTGCACATTTTATGTAGGTGGTGTCGTTGTTTTTTTTTTTTTTCTGGTGGTCCTTTAAGTTCCTGTGACCTCTACAAGCAAAGATTTAGTACAATGTTCTTTTTCTGCCTCACGCATTCTGCCTCCATTTTAAATCCTTAAATTCTTTCAACTCGCCCTAGCAGGATTAAAAATCCATTTGTGGATCAGCAGAAAACATGTGAATAAAATAGCTACGAGGACTGGAATGACACTTTTGCTCATTTGCTAGTCAAGTGGGGTGGATGCTTAAAATACCTCTGGAGGAACATTGGCTCAAAGGACAAGCAGGAACTTGCTCTGTTGTAGTTTTACTGTGTTAGTCCATAAACTTTCTCTGGCTTTTGTGATGATAAGGCAAGACTAACATTGTGTGTACCATTTAGTGTCTGCAAGAGCCATTTGTTTCCCAAGTAGATTCCCTGTCCTGCTTATCACCAAAGGCTCTTACACCCTCACAAGCAACGAGGGGGAAGATTAATATTTGGTAAGTTTTTCCTCTCAGCTTTCAAATTACAGAGTGAATGGGCACAGAGAGTAAGATCAGAAATGATACCTGGGAAGTCTTCTGCATTCCACATCTGTGATTAGTTACTAAAGAAAGAACAGCAGTGCTTGGTTTTTGCAGACACCAAACTGAGATACCTGAAGTAAAACATTTCAGAGATTTCTAGCTCTTGGGTGTTTAAAATCCCCTCAGCTGGAGACCACTGGATCCCTGGGATTTGGCAGGCAAGCAAGACACTTACTGTGTTGACTGGTTTTGTAGCAAATTCTCGGATGTGGGTCAATGGAGTTTAGGCAATAATGAAAATAAAGTCACCTGCTACACTTTCCTTGTGGGTAAAAACAGGTAAAATGGCAGTTTTCCAATAGACACTGATTGCTAATACTGGGGAATTTTCACATTATTGAGGTGGTGACCAAGTGCCTAAGCACTTAAAATTTTTCTCTATGAAGTTTGTGATCCACCAATGCTCATAGAATACTTTTATTTCAAAATTAAATTATCCCAAGTCCCAGTTAATGTTCCTTGCTTAAATAAAAATAGAAAACTTTTTTTTTTATTTGGCTACCACAAGCCATAGCATTTTGGGTTTAAAGCCAGATTATTGTTACTTTAAGGGCTAGTAGTGCACTCTTCAACAGTTTCAATACTTTATTAGCACAGACATCATTTTCTGATGTGCCATTTTGCAGAATAATGCTTCCTGCAGAAATAATTGCATGTTTGGAAAAGTAACCCAGACTAGTGGTACCCTTAAGTTTCTTTTGCCCTCTCATAACGCCTTTCCTTTTCTGTCCTGTGCTTTTCATTCCTCAAGTTTATTTGTCCCATGCTACCTCTTTAATTATTCACACCCCAGGTTTTATGGGATGTTGCTTTTCATTTGCAGGCTCCAGTATGTTTGAAAATAACCATCAGCAATTATTCCCTTGGGTTTTACCTGCAATTTATAGGATATTATAATATACCACTCACAGACAAGGACAAGAAACACCTCTCCTCCAGGGTTCTGGAAACATTTATAGCTTTTCATGGGTGTCCTGGGAGGAATGAAAAGCCCAAATCTGGCCGTGGTCCTACATGTACCCTCCTGCAGGAGTTTATTCATCTGTTTGCTGAACTAAACATAATTTCTGTGCATCGTTAAAGGCAGAGGGAATGAAAAAAAGCTTAAGGGAAACAAAATCTGAGAATTTTAAGGGCAACTACTAAATCACAGTGTAGTTTGATTAATTTTCTAAATGAAAATTAGAGAGGTGAGGCCACACCTCGAGTGCTGTGTCCAGTTTTGGACCTCTCACTGCAATGAGGATATTGAAGGGCTGGAGTGTGTCCGGAGAAGGGCAACAGAGCTGGGGAAGGCTCTGGAGAGTGTCACATGAGGAGGGGCTGAGGGAGATGGGGGTGTTTAGCATGGAGAAAAGGAGGCTCAGGGGTGACCTTATTGCTCATCCTGAAAGGGTGGTCAGGCATTTGAAGGAGCTGCCCAGGGAGGTGATGGAATCCCCATCCCCGGAGGTGTCCAAGGAAGGACTGGACATGGCACTCAGTGCTCTGGGCTGGGGGACAAGGGGGTGTTCAGTCAAAGCTTGGGCTCACTGGCCTTAGAGGTCTTTTCCAGCCTAAGTGATTCTGTGATTTTGTGAAATTACCCTTTGTTAGGGTTCTGCCCAACTTGGAGATCTTCACCCCAGTTTCCTGAACACGTTTGCGCGGCTACTTCAGTCCTCACAAGCTGCCCTTGGTGAGAGCTGTAGTTTCCTTGGTCCAGTGCTGGGACTGACTGGTGCTGCTGGGGCTCAGCTCCCACACACACATCGACCAGAGCATGTTGGAAAATGGACATTTTAAAAGCAGAAAACCAAGCCCATGGTGTGAGGCTCTGGTGGGCAGTGCCTTTATCTCATGTTATCTGCCAGACTGGAAACTCTGTGCTGCCAGCGCTGTGCTCTAGTTTCACACTCCTTACATCTGGGCTGGGAAGCTAAAGAAGGAGAGGAGCAGGGGTGCTGCCCCACATCCCAAGTGCAAGTGGTGCCAGATTTTTCGGTGGTATGGTGCAAACAAGGAGTGATCAACCTACCCCACCAGGAAGGAAGCATCCAGGTGATGGTGCATGACACCTTGTTCACAAGGAAAGATGAACCAAGGGCTTGGCCCGGTGGGCTGGTGCTCGTGGTGGGACTTGTGTCATCCCAGGGTAGAAGATGATGGATAGGAGGAGTAGAAGGCACCAGTGGACCAGGAAGACCCTGGCCACTGCCAGGAAAAAAGCCCTTGCTTGCCTGCTGGGTCAGGTCCAACAGATTCAAAAATAAGTGGTTCACCTGGCCAATGGATTCAAGCTGAAAGAGAATAGGTTTAGATTAGGTATTAGGAAGAAATTCTTCCCTATGAGGGTGGTGAGGCCCTGGAACACGTTGCCCAGAGAAGCTGTGGCTGCCCTATCCCTGGAAGTGTCCAAGGCCAGACTGGATGGAGCTCTGAGCAACCCGGGCTAGTGGAAGGAAAAAAAAAAAACAGGAAAAAAAAAACAGGAAAAAGTTCATCTTTCTGAATGAGCTGCCAGGTGTCGTGTGAGCCTTCCCTCCCATCCCACCAGCCTGCTGGTTGCTTTCTGCAGAGAGTAACTTCGAAGTTATTTCCTCTCACCCCCGGGGCGGTGCAGCACTGACAGGTGGCCGCTCCCCTTCCCGGTGCCGGCAGGAGAGGGACGAGGAGCAGGAGGAGGAGGAGGAGGAGACGGAATAATGAAGCCAAGCCGGCACTGTGAGTAGGGTTCACCCCTCCGGGTTCGTGCCCCCCCTTCAGGCAGAAGCCCCCTGAGACCCCTCTCGCCATGGGGAAGGAAAGGAAAGGGAGGGCTGTTCCCAGCTCAACACCCAGCTTTTAGTCTGGAATAATTTATGCCTGACTCTTAAATATATTTCTTTTTTTAGTTTTTTTTTCCTCCTCTGTTAAAGTCCTGCTATGTGGGGGTGGGTGTGTATTAGTGAGGTGGGGCTGTGTGGGAATATTTAATCAGCTAAGCATGGAAAACCAACCCAATACTGTGCTTACATTTAGTGCTTTAGTTGCTGCCCGGGGGCCAAGTGAACACCTGAGGGAGAAGGGAATTTGGGAGCTGCTGTAAGGTAGGGCTGCTGGCACAGGACATGAGGGCACGAAGCTGTGTCAGGGGAGGTTTAGGCTGGATATTAGGAGAATGTTTCTTTACCCAGAGGGCTGTCGACCAGCACCTCCAGATCCTTTCCTGCCAGGCACTTTCCAGCCCCTCTGCCCCTAAGTCTGGAGCTGCAGGGGGTTGTCGTGACCCAAGTGCAGGATCCTTGCACTTTGCCTTGTTGAACCTCATGCCCTTGTCCTCAGCCCATGGATCCAGCCTGGCCAGATCCGTTACAGAGCCTTCCTGCCCTCCAGCACATCAACACTCCCCCCAGATTAGGGTTGTCTGTGAATTTACTGAAGGTGCCCTCCATCTTCCCTCATCTGGGTCATCAGTAAAGATATTAAACTGGCCCCAGCACTGATCCCTGGGGAACACCACCAGTGACCAGCTGCCAACTGGATGCAGCCCCGTTCACCACCACCCTGGGCCCGGCCCTCCAGCCAGTTCCTAACCCAGCACAGAGTGCCCCTGTCCAAGCCATGGGCTGCAGCTTATCCAGGAGAATGCCGTGGGAGACAGAGTCCAAGGCTGTGCTGAAGTCCAGATAGACACATCCACACCCTTCCCCTCATCCACCAGGCAGGTCACCTGGTCATGAAAGGAGATCAGGTTGGTCAGGAAGGACCTGCCCTTCCTAAACCTGTGCTGGCTGGGCCTGATCCCCAGGTTGTCCTGTTTGTGCCTTGTGATCAGAGTCAAGATGATCTGCTCTATGATTTGCCTGGGCACCACGGTCAGACTTAACAGCAGTTAGACATTTGGTACTTTCTCTTCTGTTTAGGTAAAATGCTGCACTGTTGAGACTGTTTTGCAACAGAGTTGCTCCTTAATTTTGATGGAAAACAGTGAAAAATCATTGTAAAGATAAACCTGCCAAGCCAACAATAGAAAGAGCAAAAGAAAATCTGAATGATGGTCTCGCAGACCTTTACACCCCACCACCTCCCCAGAAACAATCACTAAAATCTCTCAATAAACTTGCAGTTTTTGCTTAATTCTTCTTAAAACTTGTGACTTGGTCTCCTTTACAAATGAAATACATTTTGTATTTGATATTTTTTTTTTAGTATTCTGAAGAAGTGAGTTTCATTCTGCTTGGTTCCACCAGTTATCCTCATTTGTGCACATGAATTTTGTCAGTGCTCATGTTCACACTCACTGCATGAATGAAATGTTGGAGTAATTTTCCATATTTAGTGTGGTTTTGCACCACTACTGGTCATAGAGTGAGAAATTTCTCATATGTAATAATTAGGGAAATTTGTAACATCTGAAGATTTGTTATATTTATCTTTCAATCTTAATCCTTTGGTTAAAATATTGTAAATTTCTCACAGTATCTTTCTTAAAGTCTAACTGTTTCTGCAGTGTTTTGTTGGGCTTTTGATTTATAAAGCCGGGTAGAATGCAGGAATAACCACATGCGCAAATACAGGATGTGGAGGTAAAATCCAATCTTTATGGTAGATTCTAAACAGAATCTAAGTCAATAAAGTCTACTCTTACGGAAAAAAAAAAAGTCTGAGTTCCTTCTGACATGTATAACCAGAATTAAAGCCTCAAGAATGTGTTTGTTGGACTAGTGTGTTCATTCTGCAGAGTTTTTCAGAATTTGGATGCACACCAATTGGGCAGAATTCACAGGAAAGTGGTAGAACCTGCAAAACAGGACTTGAGGAAGACAAGTGGAAAATGTGGCCTTATTCTAGAGAAGAGGTAGGGCAGAAGTTTTAATGTTTATAAAAGGCAGTTCCAAGAAGGAAAGGAAAGGGGGATAGGGGGAAAGGGGAAAAGAGGAAAGGAAAGGAAAGGTAAGGAAAGGAAAGGAAAGGTAAGGAAAGGAAAGGAAAGGTAAGGAAAGGAAAGGAAAGGTAAGGAAAGGAAAGGAAAGGTAAGGAAAGGAAAGGAAAGGTAAGGAAAGGAAAGGAAAGGTAAGGAAAGGAAAGGAAAGGTAAGGAAAGGAAAGGAAAGGTAAGGAAAGGAAAGGAAAGGAAAATCTTATAAGTGCAAACTATTATAAGGAAGATTTAGGCTTGATAATGCACAACATTTTCTGTATGGCTGTGATAGTGAACATACTGAATATTTTTGGGCATTGGTTCTGTTGAACTCTGTTTTCAGGACCATAAAAGTAATAACTTTCTCTTTTTTTTGTTTTAGCAGACCCTTATTTTCAAACAAATGTTTCTTTACACATCAGGAAGTGTCTCATGCCATCAACAACAACCATGTTCCACAATTGCAGTGTGATGTTTCCTTGTTTAGCATCATAAACTAAAGGTAGCATTTCTTCTAGATCAGGAATTCCTGTTAGCATGCTGAGGAAGAGTAGACATTCAATATGGAATTTACATATAATTCTTCAAAGTCAGGAAAATTATGGATCCTGTTGTCTCCCTAGGGTGTAGATGTACAGCTACCACAGTCCATGGGAACTCTGACATGGCTGAGGGAAGGTGGAGCAGGCACTCGAGTCGTGTTTGAATGTCTTGATCAGTGACAGGCACAGTGGGATTGAGGGCACCCTCAGCAAGTTTGCAGATGGCACCAAGCTGTGGGGTGTGGTTGACACTCCTGAGGGGTGGGATGGCATCCAGAGGGACCTGGACAAGCTCAAGAAGTGGGTCCATGGGAGTCACGTGAGGTTAAATGAGGCCCCGTGCAAGGTGGTGCACCTGAGTCAGGAAATCAGCCTTTAAGCACCTAAAGGGAGCCGACAAGAAAGCTGGAGAGGGACTTCTTACAAGGGCCTGGAGTGACAGGACGAGGGGGAATGGCTTTACACTGGTGGGTTTGGATTAGATATCAGAAGTTTTTCACAATGAGAGTGGTAAAACACTGGCAAAGGTTGCCCAAAGAGGTGGTGGATGCCCCATCCCTGAAAACATTCAAGGTCAGGCTGGACAGGGCTCTGAGCAACCTCATGTAGTTGAAGGTTCCCCTGCTTATTGCAGGGAGGTCGATTAGATTACCTTTGAGGGTCCCTTCCAACCCAAATTATCCAATGATTCTATGAATGCAGTCAGAGCTCATTGTGTGAACAAGGTTGTTTGGGCCTTCTTCAGTTATTTTTACCCAGCCTGTTAAAAAGGGTGGATGGAAGGGGTTCCCTGTGTGGTCAGTGTTTTAAACCAATCCTCTGGTGTTTGCCTATCACAGAAAGTCAATAGTAACTGCAAAATACCTGGTACTTAGTTTCAGAGTCAAAATCCTGCTAGGATTAATTTGAACTTCATGTTTCCTTGGAGTATTATGGCTGTGGATCAAGGGGAGTTTTGGGGAGAGCTTTCTGCCTGAAAATCAAGTTTCAGAAACAAAAGGGATGAGAATAAAACAAATCCTCTATTGCCACAGCTCTGAGGGCTGTGGTTAACACGGTGTATCAGGCAGAAAATAGTTTGTGTAGCAATGCCAGAAGGAAATACAAGGATTTTGTGTCCTGCTGTGAAAACATCTTTATGTCTTTGTGGGTTTTTTTTGGTTTTGCTTTTTATTTTTCCCTTCACAGGTCTTGTGAGATTAACAGGGCTCTTGTTGACATCATTGGCTGCTTGGTATTTGGGATTCTTCATTGCTGCTCGGATACCCCAAAGGACAATATCTAATGCTGAATTTCTAGGCATCAGAAAGAAACCAGTGTTGAGGGGTGTGTAGTTGCATTTATTTTCCCTTTTTTTTTTCTTATACTATGTCTGATATTGTGTATTTATATGCCAAAGGAGAAATGGCTTGTTAGCTAAGAAATTACATAGTGTGTGCTATTATAAGAAGGAAGTTGGTTGTGTAAAGTTAATTATGATGTCAGCCTGCACTTGCCAGTATGGAAATGTAATTAATTGAACAGTGATGTAAGAACACCTCATTTGTTTGCTGGCATATAAGTGCAAAGCTCCAGCTTTGCTTGTATCATATGTATTTCCTAATTGTGGTAAACTGTTGAACCACTAACCAAACTTTGTGATTAAAGTATCATTATTTTTTATTTCTGATCTGACCAGGTGGCTTAATTTGTACATTTTTCTCACTCTGTGACTGTGTTATTGTTTTAAAAAGAGACTTAAAATGAGAATGATGAGTATTAACTTCAAGCTCTTGCTGGGAAACCTTCATCCCTCCAGCCCCTGTTTCCTGTTATATGGAATAGCACAAAATAATTACTCCAGATTCAGATCAGATCATACTAAATGGGGCATTTTTCCCTGGATAAGAGTCAATGACAACTTCAAGCCCTGACAAACCTGTGATAATGTTGCCATGATACAGGAAAACCGTCAGGATTGGGCTCCGTGTGTTTATGTTTGAGCTGTTGACATCTAGTGATTATTCATTCCATGCAGAAACTGTTTATGCAGCATCCAAGGAATCATTTTCCCATCTTTCCTGTTGTAGCCCCAGTCCCCAAAAGGCAGAAGTGTGACCACTGGACCCCCTGCCCCGCTGAGAATTATACCTACCGGATCCTCAGTGGTGGGGGCAAAGAAAAGATGGCTAAAATCTGTTTTGAGGATGAGCTGTGAGTACCAGTCTAACTTTGCATCCAAATCAGTACTTTACAGTGTGAGAAAGGGTGTGTTACTTTGGTCCAGTTGCAGCAAATGAGCTCCTACCAGGGGGCTCCTATTCTGGTGAAAAACTTCTGGGCATAACTGACACTATTTAACTCTTTTGTCCACTTTAGTTTTGTTTTCTGGGCTTTTTTTAAAGCTAATCTCATGTGATATTCTTTGTTCCTCTGAAAAAGCTGCATTCAACTGTGAGTTTCCAGTATGATTTTTAATTTCCATGGAGCAGCACAGCAAATTTACAGATTGTTGAGTGGTCAACACCTTCTGAAATTCAGGTTCTTTCTTGGCTTTTCCAACTGGACAGCTAAAATAACTTCAAAACCTTGCAGTGAGCTTTTCTGAAGATACTGTCAACAGAGAATAGTGCCACAAACCCACATTTTATCTTGGGGGTTTTTTTCTTCTTTATCTTTCTGTCTGCCTTTATATGAAGTATTTTCTTGATCTGGCTCATTTTGAAAGACCCATTTTTAAAGGAAACTCAGTGATACAATGTGCAAGATTTTTAAGCCACAGCTCTTGTTTACTAGAAAGTCTTGAACTAAATAACTGAAGAAAATATATGTATCAGAAAATTGCTTAGCACTGGTAAATATAACTTTGGATCAGATGCACTTTACTGATACTGTACTTATTTCAATTCCAGGCTCATGAGTGAAGGGAATGGTAATGTTGGAAGAGGTATAAACATTGCCACTGTGAATTGTAAGTAAGAGAAAAAAATGTCAGAGATAAACATGTTTTTGCACAGCAATATATTACATATGTTCTTGGGGGGGTTGGGTTTTTGGGTTTGTGGGTGTTTTTACCAGCTAGCATGGAAGGGAAAGGAAAATACTGCAAACTTGATTCATGTTAAATGTAAGAAAAACAAATCTGTGTGAGAAAAACAGTCTTCTGGGTAAACAAAAGAAACATGTTCAGAAATCGGTATAAGAAAATAAATGAGTGCATAGAAGTGGTGTAAGTGTATTTTATTAGACAAAAAACCTTTAGCACAGCACAGGTATCTCTGATCTCCAGAAGAAAGACTGAACTTTCAGCTTCAGTCCTTGAAAAAATATATCTGCTGCTCCACTGATAAGGGGGAAGCAGTAACTGGGAAGTGCAGTTCTGCCACAAGGTGCAACCACAGTACAAATTCATTTTCCAGACTTGGTGGGTGGACAGAAAGGCACACTCAAAGCTTGATTAATATTAAACTGGCATTATAAGTCTTTGTTAGCAGTAGGAACCATTGGAAGGCAGAGGGTGCTCTTTATTCCAGGTCTGGAGGCACCATTTTGATTTGGATGAATGGGAACAGTGATGAAGTGCAGTGTCTTCAATAATGGATCCTGGGATAAACGAATGCCTAAATCTTTTGGGGAGAGGAAGAAAGGGAGTTCATAGGCACAGTCAAATTGGCTTTGATCACAAACCACTTATATTTCAATTTTTTGGTCTAAGCAAGATCTTGATCTTTTCTAAACTTGCATGATTTTGTTGAAGGTTAAATTAACCATTGAAAAGAATCCATTCCAATTTTTTTTTCCAGTTAACTACTGCATTTTTTTCCCCATAATCATAAAAACTTTACTGCTTATAACAGATAAAGAGTTAAAAAGTTAGTTTTCAGCAAACAGCTGTAGAGTAAGAGGGTGAATACTCATCTTGAATGCATAAGCAAGATCATGGCAATTAGGAGCAGGTAAATCTGTCCATTATCCTGCACCAATCTGCAGTAAGACCTTTTTTCCACATGTCCTCTAATTAGCCCAGTCAAACTAATGACTTTGCTCAGTAAGTGTCTTATGGCATCACACTTGCCTTTTATTCCATAATGATAACTTTCTTTTCTGAATGAACATGGTCTTTTGTAAGAAGAAAGACAGAACTATTAAGCCCAAACCAACAACGCAGAGGGAATAAAAAACAATTGTGTGAATTTCTGCTGTTCCCACTCCAGGCTTTTCCATTGTTTTGTGAACTCTGCTCAGAAGCAACTCAGGTCTAGAATTCTGGTTTACCACTGACAGAGTTTTGCCACTTTTTCCCCTCAACAGCATCGATAAACCTACCTGAGTCCTGTGTTCAGCAGAATCTGCCACCATAATTTCACCATAGAGGGATCAAGGATAAGCCAGAAAGGAACCAGGAAGTCTCAGTAGGAATTAGTTGATGCACTCTAAATGGAAAAAATCCTCTCACATAGCAGGGATCCAAGCAGGGTCTTGCATAAGGAAAATCAATTAATTCGGTTTGCAAGGATTTAGAAATTTGTAAAATATTTTCAGTTGTACTTGTTTAACCAAAGATAAGCACCTGAACAGCAGCATAATTGATGATGAATATTGGCCAAAATGTTTTGCAATTATTAATTATTTGCATGCCCAGCTTCTGATACAGTAATGATGATTATTGTGTTTCTATCTGCTGACATTCAAATGGTAGGAAAGCTTGAGCATCTCAAACACTTCACAGAATAGTCTTAAGCTCATTCAAATATTCTTAGGCTTAAACAATTTTCCTATCAATGTTGTGACCTAGTGTAATATATTTACCTATAAAAACATGGAAAACTGATTTTTTTCTTTCAAATAAGAAGTAATAAAAATGTTGTAGTCACATTTGGTGATTCAGAGACTACGTGAATCAAAATATTCTCTGCAAATCTTAAACTTAAACTACTCCATATTCCATATTTAAAAATCTGAAACCAAAGAAATCTCAGGAGCCAAATAATGCACACAGCATAGCTTTAGCTGAAAATGCTAAATATATATGCTTATTGAATAAAATAATAATTGCTCATATTTACACAAGTCTTCTTTTAATTACAGATAAAACAGGAAAAGTTACATCGACAAAATTTTTCGACATGTGGACAGGAGGTAAGGAAAAGAGTGCAATAGAGCTTTGTTAGTGTTTCAGCACTAAGAAAGGACTTATATAATTATTCTGCTCTTTCAAATGATTATGTTTGTATTATCAACAGGGATCAGCTAGAAACAGCTGCTTTCTTTGTAAAATATGCTCTGGCCAGATATGATGCCAAATGTTGCCTTAAAAGCTGAATTTCTCCTGTTAGTTGAGATAGCTGTCTTTTTTTTTTTTTTTTAATTTTTACTGTTCTTTTCCCCTTTTTTTTCTTTCTTTTCCTGTTTTTTTTGTCTGTTGTTTCAGTCTGGTAGGACTAGCACTTAACCAGATACTCCAGATCCTTCACTCAGCAAAACCCCTTTTCCTGACATAGTTTGTTGTATTTTAGTTGCAAAATCATCATAGTAAATACTCTTGCCTGTCTCTTAACATCCTTCCACGTAACCAGAAAGATGATCTACCTGAAGAATAGCTTTTAACACGTTTTCCAAACTTTGAACAATAAGTTTCCTTGCCCGTTACCGAGGAGGAACAGAACGACCTGGGGCACTGGAAGCTGATTCTCTGACCACTTAAAAATGTTTGTGACCCTCCATGAGTGAGCAGGAAGGTGATGTGTGCGTGGTGAATAATCAGCTGTGTGATTGGTTCCACAGACCACTCGGGGGAGATGATGAGTTTCCTCAGGAATGCCCCCGACGGGACCCTCCTGCTGATGGCGACTCACGACGATGGAAGCACCTTGTAAGCAGGTTATTCAGGCTGGGAAAATACTGCTGAGACATGGGCTGAGGGAATGGTAAATTCCACTCTATGGTCACAGTTGTTCCCTCATTTCCTGCCTAAAAGGTTTTGATGCCATGACTATTCCGTGACTGCACGTATCATGCGTGTTGATGTTCCCAAAGATGGATAATTGCCTTGTCGTGGTTAAAAGCACCCTAAAGGGCACTGCTGTTACCTCTGGGCCATAATCTTCTTTATTCTTATGTGTTATTTATCCACACTCACAATTATGATGTACCTAGTTCACAATCCTTCTTACATCTGACATCTTAGCCTCATTCTTCAGGTGCTTTTGACTCAGAAACTGTGACACAATAATTATCCAGAAAAAACTTAACCCGCATTTGATGCCCTTGTCCTTACTTAAGAAGTGTTGAAACCTCAGATAGTGTTTGGGATACATTTTCCTTTCTGCTGTACCGTTACAAACGGGTTGTATTAACATCAGGAACTTATTGAGGAGGAAGAAAATTCCATATATTCAATGTGAATTCTCCCGGTGAATTCAATGTCATGCTACTGACGCAATTCTCAGGACATTTTAATTCTGATTTTTGCTTCTTCTGGCTTAATGCTTCTTGTAAAGCATGAATCAGCTGTGATCTTTTTCAGCATTTTTCACATCCTGAATTTTTAACACATTTTTTCACTGTGTTTTCCTAGGCTGAAAAATGACGCTAAAAAATTAGTACAAGAACTGGGAAGTAAAGAAATAATGAACATAAAGTTCAGATCAAGCTGGGTTTTTATAGCTGCCAAAGGCTTCAAGCTCCCAGATGATATCCAAAAAGAAAAGGTCATGTTCATTTTATTTTCACTTTATATTTGTCTGTATATCAGGTGTAACTTTCAGGTAGAGAATTTGTGAGTTATTTATAACAACTGCAGACTGTTTGTGCATCATTCTGTGCCTTGGAGCTGGGCCATGTGCTAGAACTGACTTGTACCACACCAGGACTAAAGCAACAGTAGAAGAATTTTGGAAGTGACCAGAGTCTTCTAAAGAGTCTCAGTTTGGAAATGTTCAATTTGATGTCCTGTACAGAAGACATTTTATTCTGGAAAGACAAATTCCTGATACTTCCTAAAAAAAAAAAAAAAAAAAGAAGACTGTTTTTATTTGAAAATTGGGCTGTCTCAGATTGGCTGTGCAAAGGCAATGCTTGAACCACAAAACTTTTGGAATAAGTGGCCTTCAGGCTTCAGGAGGACTAAAGATGCCATTTTTCATGTGGATTTCTGTGACCTTGTTGTGTTCACTTTCTGTGGGCCCAGTCGAGCTCATCTGCATGACAGAGGCAGACAGAGAGAAAATCCAACACAGATGTCAGGTCCTTGATGATGCTGATTCCCTCCAAAGCCACTTCAAACTGCCATAGTGTGGGTTTTTTCCCAGAATATTGCAGAATCACAGGATGGGTCAGGTTGGAAGGGCCCACAGTGGGTAATCGTCCCAACTCCCTGCTCCAGCATCCCAAAGCACATGGCACAGGATTGTGTCCAGATGGTTCTGGAATATCTCCAGTGAGGAGACTCCACACCCTCTCTGGTCTCTGTCCAGTGCTGGGTCACTGCACAGCAAAGAAGCTTTTCCTCATGTCCAGGTGGAACTTTCTGGGCATCAGTTCCTGCCCGTTCCTCTTGTGCCATTGTTGGGCCCCCCCAGCAGAGCCTGGAGCATCCTCTGCCCCCTCCCTGCAGCCCCTCCAGACCTGGGGGAGGTCCCCTCTCAGTGTCTGCTCTGGAGGCTGCACAGCCCCAGCTCCCTCAGCCTTTCCTGCTCCCACAGATGCTCCATCCCTGCAGCATCTTTGTAGACTCTGNCAGCAGAGCCTGGAGCATCCTCTGCCCCCTCCCTGCAGCCCCTCCAGACCTGGGGGAGGTCCCCTCTCAGTGTCTGCTCTGGAGGCTGCACAGCCCCAGCTCCCTCAGCCTTTCCTGCTCCCACAGATGCTCCATCCCTGCAGCATCTTTGTAGACTCTGCTGGACCCACTCCAAGAGCTCCATGTCCCTCGTGTCCTGATGAGCCAAAGCTGGGCCCAGCCCTGCAGATGTGCCTCCCAGGGCTGGGCAGAGGGGCAGGATCCCCTCCCTTACCTGCTGGCAGAATATTGTTGCAATACTGTTCACATTTCAGAGCTTATGCTGGACAAAGGTATCCAATTTAGTGTATATCACAACAGCCATCTGGGAAATAAATAAAGCACTGCATGTGAGAGAGAAACTGGTAGAATCTTCACCCATTATGTCAAGCATGATGTGCTACTTTGCTTCCCAGTCCTCCTCCATCACCCCTTTCTCTTGTGCCTTTCTCTGGTATGAGGTTTGACAAACTAGTCTGTAAATGGAGAGAACTAAATATTGATTTTTGAAATTTATCTTATTGTTACAGATAAACCACTCTGACCGGAAAACCAACAGATACAATGGCTGGCCAGCTGAAATCCAAATAGAAGGCTGTATCCCAAGAAACCTGATTTAACAAATGCATAACTCATTAATAAGTAAGACAGTTCTATATTTTTATATTTATTACGCTTGTGAATGGCCTCCAGAACCCAATAAGCAGCTGAACACTAATTGTAAAATAAGTCATATGCACAGTTTTTAACCTTTCTTTCCTCTTTGTGGTTTTATTCTAAAATGAAAACAAATAGGTATTTTGATGAGAAGTGGAAATAAAATACTTTGGTTTGGAATTACAGTGCTCAGAAAGTCAGCTATAAAATGCCATGGTTTTTGAAAGTGAGTATACATTAGTATATTTTAGGAATTTGGTTTTATTTGGTTTTACTTTTTTTAGCATGTGTTTTCTTTTGGTTCTCTTTTAATACTAATATCAAAATAGAGCTTAACCTAAATTGTAATATAAAATCCCTAGTGAGAAAGAAAATTACTTTTAGGTTAGTTTATTGGTAACAGTCTTTCTCTTCAGAAAAAGTATGAAAATACCAGTTGCATTTCTTGAGCTGATTTTAGTGATGTTGACAACACGGGATAGCAACATTAACACTGCATCTAAACATGTAAGGATCCAGTTACTTGATTTTTTTTTTACCAAATTTAAGCTGAAAATCTACATAGTTTGGTTTAATTCTTTTTTTTTGCCCTGTAAGTTTGACTTATGAAAAAATGTAGTATCTGCATGCAAGCTCAAGTGTTGTTCATGCAAACTATAGAATCAAACACATGATTGAAAGGAAACCATAGAACCTTTTATTCAGTCTCACTGTTTCTGAGCTGTTCTTAACTGGTGTTTGTCCCCCTGTTGTTCAGAAGCCTCCCATATGGCAGATTCCAGAGTTTAAGTTGCTTCCTGCAGCATTCCACTGTTATTGTAGTTATTCCCCACATACACTGATTTAACCTAAAAGGACCAAGCCAATTACATGGAGAATAACTCATCACTATTATTTTATGCCAGTCCATTATGCAGCTGTCGACTGTCCCCCTCAACTCTCTCCTCCATTGGCTGAACCCACCTGGCACGTTTTAATCTTTCTTTACATTTTTCTCAGCATTAAAACATTAGTTCAGCAGCTTCATGTTTCCCGCTTGAAGCCCTCATGAGACTTCAAATGAAGCTTGGCAGCTACCCTTGTCACAGCTGTCACCACCTACTTGTAGTCACTGCTGTGTTCCCAGCAGCTTTCTGGTGTCATGTCCCTCACCAGTCCCTAAAGTTTCCTGCTACCAGTTTGCAAACTGCTCCACGTCCCCGGGGCACTGACAAAGAAATACTTAAATCAGTTTGACTCAGTGGTTGCTCCTTAGCACCTTGCTGCTGATGAAGTGGTTACAAATTGAGTACTTCAATAGCTGTTTCAATGTTTTCCCACATCTGTCGTTCTTGTTATAATAATAATAATTTATTCAGGCAGTGTTCATGTTACTGGCAGAACATTTATACCCTTACATCATAATCAGCCTTTGTTACTTGCCTGAATTATAAAAATAACATAATTACAGTGCTAACTGTTGGCACTCCTCAGAGTCCTGGAGTCTGACAAGTCATTGCCTTCTGCTGCAGGCCACAATTAATCTTCCATCAATTACAATTAAATTTTACTTCGATTTCTGCTTAGCAGTTGCCAGGAACTGTGCAAGTACTCCAAGTAGTACATTTTCATGCCTTACATTTGCTCTGTTCTTCACTCTGTGCAAGTATCTCACTCTTTCCAATCCCACAATCTGAATCAAAGATCAAACCACGCGAGAACCTTTCACGGCACAAGTTCCTGGAAAATGATCTTTAACTCCCTGGTGTTTTCACTTTTTCAGAGATGAAGTTGAGTCATCTGGACAAGAGTGTTGATAGTCTCCAGTGCTGAATAGTTGTAATCAGCTTTGTTTTAATTTGTTCATGACACAGTGTCTAAACACCGTAGGCAGAGGAGCCTCAAGGGCTTTGATAACCCCCTGATCTGAAGAAATCATGGAAAAGTGATCACTTGAGCAAAACAGGTGCCACTTTTTCAATCATTTTTCAGATTAGAAGCAATCTTACAGAGAGTCGGTTTTGATTTCCACTTTGCACCCACGTCTTGAACACTTTTAAAGAAACCGCCTCCTCGGCAGGAGTGAAAAGCTTTTTCATGGAGCTGTAATCCTGAAAAATTAATCTGGGGAAAGGCTTTGGATTTATGAATAATCCAAAGGTCGTGAAGTTAAAAACTTGAATTTTGTTTGGGGGTGAGGGCACAGGGTGTAGAATCAACGCCAGGTGACACTGCCGACCACGAGCAGCAGGTATGGTGGTGTGGAAGTGATTTGCTGTGCTCTCCTGGGCTGGGTAAGTGCTGTGGTCTCACCTGTGAAGCACGAGATGAGGTTAAAACCTGCGCAGCAATCCATCTTTTTCTAACCCCGGTAGGCAAATCCCACGGGAAGACGTGAGCTCTGGGGGCAGCGTTATTACTCAGGGCGTGGGTTTGTGGATTTAGAAGCAGAATGTCACAGCAGGTGGCAGCAGTGTCTTTCCAGATCCTCTGCATCTCTGTAGAAACACCCAACCTGTCTGTGCTTACCTGTCCTGGACAGACACTGGAAGCCACAGACCCTGCTGGAGGTCACCTTGCCTTTCCCTTGGGGCTGGGTGGAAGCCAGCAGCTTTTGCCTCTAATGTGCCAGACTTTCCTTTCCTGGGCTTTGCCGGTGGCCGGCTCCCATTTCAAACACCGCCCCCAGCAGCAGCCTGCCAGTCAGCATTCCACACGGGAATGTCCCTCGGACCCTCTGACCATTTAGCTGGACATTTCACATGCTCCCATTTTCACCTCCAGTGTGAACGTGGCAACCAACCCCATTAAGAACAAAGTACCTGGAAAAAAAGGCCCCATTTTTCTCTCTCCATTTAAGAGCATGAAAAGCAGTTCAGGTTCTTGACATGCCTCTTAAAAATCCCTGCATCCCTGGCGGTCCAATTTGATGGCAACAGTAAGAAATATTGATCAAATAATAGGCAACATTTTCAGTTTCTCAGTGCTAACTGTTTCTTCATGTTCTTTGTGTCATGTTACCTATGTGAAAGTGGTAAGTTTCCTCTGTATTTAAAAGAAAATTAGAAGAAAGGAAAAGTTCTTGGGTGAAAAGTTCTCTTTTGCAGGGCAGGCAGTGCTTAAAGGAAAATTCCCACCCAGTGTGACCCATGCTGAGAAACTGCTGCTTTTACTTATACATAATGCCTGGAGGGAAATAATGTATGACTGTGATTTATCTGATCTCTTCTTAGCTGCAATGAAATGCTGAATGATGGCTATAATTCAGGGGATTAAGATGGGTGGTTTTAATAATGTTTGAGCAACAGCAAATTCCTCTTTTCTGGGCCTCTGAAGTTTTGGTTTCACTTCTCTGCTGTGTTTTATTTTTTGTGGGTTTTTTTTTTTTGGTTGGTTTTTTCTTTCTGGGAGAGATTTTGAGCAGCATAGGAAATGTAGCCTCTCCTTAAAACACAAACTTCACACTAGCAGCTCCTTCTTCCAAAGGTTAGAGCACATAGACAGATGTTTTTCCCAGTCCCTGTCCCCACTGCAGGTCTCATTAAAAATAAAAAATATTTTTTAATAGTAATGTTTCAGCCAAAAGCAATACACATTTCAACTTTGTACCTCTCAGATAGGTCTTAGATGGTTGTGCTTTTTATAGCTGCTTTCTATCTCCTAGGAATTCCCCACCAGAGTTCTCGGGAGTGAGGCTGAACCTTATTCCCCAGGGTCTGTGACAATCTTGACTTGAAAAAGAGGAATGAGGTCTGGAAGTAAGAATTTCCAAAGGGTTAATAGTGTTTTGGAGTCACTCCTGACTATAAATTCCAATTTTCCTCCCATCTAGTAGTGTGCTGCCTGATAAGATTTTATTGCCTGCAAAGACTGCAAGTGGAAGAATTATACCTTGAGTATCTCTGAATACAGGAAATCACCTCTCACTCCCTGTGCCACCGCAGTTGATGTGTTTAAAGCCAGACAAAAGCGTAGTTGGTGTGTTTAAAGCCAGACAAATGCAACCCCGTTGTGCAGAAGAATGAAAACCAAATGTTTGCCTCCCCTTCAGAGGTGGCTGCTGTGACTCCTCACGAGTCTGCCTTTAATGACCAAAGACACCTCCCATAATCGCTCTGCAGTTGCCCAGTACTAAAGATCAAGGAATCTGACATTTTCGGTGGTATTTCAGGCTTTCTCCTGACTTGGAGGATTTGCTGATCAGGCTTGTGATCCCTTTCAATTAGAAGGCATCACGTAAATGCTTGTGCAATGTGATAGTTAGACCTGCTTTATGAACCGGTTGCTCAGTGTGACAGGCAGGACTGGGGGACTCAGCTACAACTCCTGCACCAAGAAACAACTGGTGATTTTTAGGGGCGCGTGAAGTGTCTGCACCTCAGGGTTCATCAGAATTCTGTGCACCCCTGTTTGCTTCATTGACAGCAACACAGGCCTGAGAGCAACTCTGCACACAGCCAGCAACTGCTTTAGAGTGATTTCTTCTTTCCTGGCAGCTCAGATGAACGAACTGTGAGCACTGCAGGTTGTCATTTTGGAGAATGGGCCAGGAGCACAGAAGGTTCAGGTCCTGATGGGCTTCCCTGTCATAAACTCCTTGTCCATGTCCAGCTCGAAGTGCTGAGAATCCCCTCCAGAGGAAGGGTTGAGGGCTGTTGAGGCTTGGGTGCAGAATGACCTTGTTCTGGGAGGCTGTACTTCCCCAGACACACGAGGAACTTCAATAAAGTAAATTCTCCTCCTGCTGCCCACAGCTCTCCCCTTCTGTCCTGTGTAACATTCCCCTTAGATGGGAGCCCAGCCCAGTGGTGCACCCCTCCCATCCCTTGCCTAATATTCCAAGTACAAAAAAGAGAGGTTTTATTTTGTTGTTGGTGTTCACTCAAAAACTTTTATGGCACTGTACCAAAAATGAGGGCTCAAGAGTTTTCTATTACATAATTTCCCACGGTTTTTGTTGCAGGGCACCTCAGCAGGAATGCAACATACCCCTTAACCATCTGGGCTAGCAGTAGCTCCATTAGGGGTGCAGATTTCATGATGTTGCTTATTATCCCACGTTTATACCCTGAGATGATGTGGCCTGCTCTGGCACTTGGCAGTGCAGTTGGATTCAGTGATCTTAAGGGTGTTTCCCAACCTGAATGGTTCCCTGATTTTGTCATTTCACTGTTAAGGAAACTTCCCTGCCTGACCATTGAGGGGCCACTCTGGCAGTCCCAGTCCCACTATCAGAGACTTCCCCTGCTGAGACTGAAGCCCTTTCATGGCAGGCAGTTCCAGTGACCCAACAGGTGCTGGACTCTCTACACACACAGTCACACAGTCAGACCACGTTTCCTTCCCAGCTCCACCCCAGGTTTCCCACAGCAGAGTCTCAGACATCTGGATCCTTACAGCACTTTATCCACAGCTCAGTAACACAGACAGAGCTCAAGTTGCTGCCTCTGAGGAGGGACCCCAAACTAAGGAACCTTGGATTTTATCCCCTCTTCCTCCCGAGTCCTTGGCTCCTGCCTTGTCTCTGGGTGTCTGGTGCCACAGATCCCTGTGCCCTTTGTTGTGCAAAGGGTTGGTGCCACTTCACAACCTCTTGCCTGGGGCTCCCACCACCCAGAGCTCAACCTGCACCTTGACCTCCCTGCACTGAGTGGGTTCCTCAGCTGTGGTGAAAGCACTTTCCTTCCTTCACAGTCCACTGCTTGGTGTCTGAGCCTCTGTTTGTGCTTTGCTGCAGTGAAGTGAATTTGTCAGTGAAACACTGACATATTTCAGAGCAAAGAATGAGCATTAATTAAGTTCATAACCTGTTTGGTTACTGTGGCATATGGTGCCATGGGAGCACTCAGGGGCCACCTTTGGACAGCAGGGCTGTGCTGGAGGATGGACCATGGGGCTGAGGTGCCCTGTGCCAGCACTCACCTGATGGACACCAGTGCAAGTGTAAGGAACCAGCCCATGCCACAGCTTTGCACAGTCCCTGTAGAACAACTTAGGGCAGTAGCACTTTGCTCTAGACACCATTCATTAAATCCTTTTTTATTCAAGCACAAATATGTGCTTAATTCACCCCAAGGGATACAAAAATCCCCCAACATTATTCTGCCAGGTCCTTGGCTACTATTTAGTTTCCTCTTGGCAATGATAATTTACATGAATCGAGGAGCAAATCTCTGTGATTTTTAAAGCAACAAGGTTAAAGGAACTGAAGTGTAGGAAGCTCATGCAAAGCTGGTTGCACCCAAGCAGTTCCTGGGCAATCATATACACTACAAGCTGTGTTTTGGGTTTCAGTTTCTTCCCACCCCATGCAAATTGTACTGCTTGAATGCTAAAGAGCTCTGAGGAACTGACTTTATTTGCCTTATCTGTGACAGGTGATGCTCTTCTATTACTTTCTCACTATCAGATGATAGGAAAGTAGAAAAAAAGGTTAGATAAAAATATCACCACTTGTAAATAGCCAGATGTCAGGAGCCATTACCTCCTGGCAACTATTTAGCTACCATCATCATAATGATGATTAACAAAATTCAATTCCACTTTAACAAATAGGTTTATACTCCAGATAATAAAGTTTTAATTCTTAGTCACACTGGCTTATATAAATTGAATAAATGGTCTCTCTCTTTGAGGCAGGGATTTTTTTCCATGTTTTCCTCTTTCCTCATGCTTCTTGATAGATTCTATTCATTGGGGTTATTTAATTTATTTTTGGCAATTGGTTGTGTGAGGTTTGTTTTGGGGGAGGGGAGTGCCCAATCCATTGCACGGTTAAAGCTCTTCTTTAGTGTTTGATATTTCAGTTTTTGCTTTGTTTAATTGCCTTTGCTTTTGATTGCCTTGAAATTTGGAGACAGAAAAATATGTCACTTTGTCAGCTGTTGCTGGGTTGGGCTCTTTATTGCTTCTTAGCAAATCTTTACTCCCTTTCTCAGTGGACTTTGTACCATCTAGTCCCTGTACATTAGGATTCGTATCATTTTCTCAGTGGAGAAAGAAAACCCCAACATGTAACTGAAAACAAACTCAGAGTGTGGACAATAACAAAGAGGGAGTTCAGATGTCAGTTCCTGGGCTCACTTCTGACTGCCCTGCTTTAGACACTTTTTTAAAGCTGCTTCTGGGACAGGAGGGGAGGTTTTCACAGAGTAGAAAAGAAAAACACTGACTCAAGATTCAGAGTCCAGACAGGAAAAATGGCTTTGGCAAACACACCAGCACAGACAGGGGCCACAATTACAGCATTTTCAATCAAACATCATTACAACTCCCTCTGCAAAGCATTCCCAGAGTAGTTCAACATGTTTTTCTCAGGCCCTGGTCTGAACCACCCCCTCTGCCCAGAAAGCATGACGCCTAACAAATGTACAGGGCAGCTGGAAGAAGGGAAAGCACCCAGACAGTGAGTGTTTAACAGGAACTGTAAGTCTCTGCACACAGCTGAAGAGGACACGACACACTGAGTGAGGGTAGGAAGAGCTTGAGACTGCAAAAACTGATTATCTAGATAGTCCTAGTCCAGTGCACATGGGATTACTCTGGTATTAATGATGTCAGCAGCTCCCACTGCTTCGAGTAATTTGGATCTCTCAAACTTTCTGCTGGAAAAAGATCCCCTTGATTACAATTTCAGTTGGCATAAGACAATCAGGCCTCACTAAACCACACTCAGACACATCACACTCTCGGCTCCCTCTCTGTGACCAGTAGGAAGGCACACAGTGATGGATACTCACAGGAACAAATTTCACCCCCCTTCTTCACATTCTTCAGCATTTTCCTTCTCATCTGAAAGGATGAAACTTGCATGTGCAACACTTGGTAGTGTGATACAAACTTCAGCCAAGTCAAAAAGCAGGCAAATACACTTGAGACCTTTGCAGGAAGAGATGGAAGAGTTCATACACACTGCATCTGCCAAATCCTTATAACCCATCCCTTACTAAAGAAAAGCAAGGCTCAGAAACACATAATTAAAGAAAAGGGCTGTGACTTAAGTGTGTCTCTCTGCTCTGGACCATGGGGAGTACTGCACCCACTGGTGCATTTTTTAGACCCTTCATGTACACACAGATCTGAGAATTCACTTTCCCCCAATTATCTTTTCTCTCCGACCTTTCCACTCCTCCCATTTAGCTTGAAGCCTTTCAAGCCTTCACCACCCACTGCCTCCTGCCCCGAGGGACAAACTGCTTTTTGTCTCCATTAGCTCATGCTGAACCAGCTTTGCATTTGAACCGCAAATCACCTCCAGGCAGTAACAGCTTCTCGTCAGAGAAGACCATCAGCTCCCATCCTCTGGGCCACTCTCTGCTCACTTTCTGCCATCTTGCAGGGACCCGTGATTCTCATTCCCACCTTGCACCCATCTGGGTGTGGGTGACAGAAAACTGAAGAACCAGGAGATGTTCAGTTTGGTTTAAAATCTCACACAGGCCTCGGAGCTAACGAAGAGCTCTCTCCCGGCTTTTTGTGAGATCTCCTCACTGTCAGAGCACGGGAAACTGAAATGTCCTTGACTTAGAGTGAACACTACTTAGCAACAACTAAAACATCCCTGTGGTATCAACATTATTCTCCAAAACTCGACACTGTACCAGCTACTGGGAAGAAACTAAACTGTCTCCCAGCCAGGACACTGGGGAAGGGATGGTTCTGTGCGTGGGTTGTAGCATCCCCCGGTGTCTGAGGGGATGTTGGTGAGCTCTTTGCAGAGATGCACAACGGGGGAATGAGAGACATGGGGCATAAACTGAAACATGGGGGGATATATCCACCTGGATATGAAGAAGAAGAAGGAGAAAAAAATAATTAGTTAATAATTTGAATGAATGTCATAGAGAGGCTGTGGTATCTCCATACTTGACAGCTTTCAAGACTCAAGGGGATAAAGCCTGAGGCAACACTGTCTGAAACACTTTGATTTATAAGGCTTGACTGGACAACATCCAGTGTAATAGCTGAATAGTTTTATGATTAAGGATTTTTCCTAATGGTTTTATGTCACATAATGATCCTGCCTGCTACTGCATTTCCATTACATTTTGATATTTCTTTTTAAATTACAACCTGAAATGGCTTTGACAAATGCTTGGTCATTCATCTTTTTCATCGAGTCCCATTTTTCTGGTCATTAAATTTATTTCAAAACATACTCTACACTCTCAGATTGGAATGAAATTCTGCTTAATTGTTTTAAACATCCTTTATTGAGTTGTCTTAATCTGTAGAGCTCTATTGCCAGTGAAACAAGCTTTTATAAATCATTTCACAAACATGAGAACTTTTTTCAATGCCTTATATTAAAACACTTTCCACGAAGGGGTTAAAGATTTTATTTTGCTGTTTCAGGAAAAAATAGTAGAAACAAAATCTTGACATGTGGAGAAAGGAAAACCCCAATTTCACCCTTCACAGCACGCGATATTGCCCAAAGTTCTTCTTTTTTTGAGAAACATGGTCCTGTGATTAAACAAAACCCCATAACCAAACTGATCATGTAACAAAGACGCTGCTGAAAATTCATAGTCAGGTCACTACGTGGATGTACAGCTCCCAAATACATAAATTATGTTTAGCATGTCTCAGGAATTGCAGCAGCTACAGAAAAAAAAAAAATAGGAGAGAGAAATGTAGGATAATGTATCAACTGAAACCAGGAGTTTTTGATGGATAGTGGAGCAACACATTCAGTAATAACTCACTGCAAGGGCCTGCTAAGTAAAGTTACAATTCTGATTGTTGGGGTAATGGGAAAATGAGCTTTGTGACCATTTTTACAGCTCATGGAGTGCACAACTGGAGATACTCAACTGTCTCATAATTCCCTACATACCAGAATGTCCCCTTCCATTGTTAGGACCAGACACATTATACAAGTTAAGTGCTCAAATAACTTTCTGGAAAGCCCTATGTATCTCACAAGAGAAAGCATGGAAGGTTCAGATCTGTTTACTAATGAGCCAGAGCTCAGAAGAACTTGGGAATGATCTCCTGAATGGAGTCCTGAATGCTGCTTAGAGAGTGTGGGTCTTAATTAGACACCAGTAAACAAGCCTTGTTCTCAGGAGTATAGGTAGGATTCGAGAACAATAAACCAAATAATCATGGAAAAATGATTATTTGACTGGTTTGGATTTAAAAGATGCTTTCTTTTGCATTCCAGAGGATGAGCAGAGCCAGACTCTTCTTGTTCAAGTGGGAAAACATGACAATGGGAAGAAAGGCTCAGCTCTCCATGCGGAACACCAATAGTGGGGGCACTATTTTGGGAGGGTCACTGAGTGCTACAGGGACTTTTGCTGTTGTTCTTTTCAGGCTGTTGTTTTTCCTCTTACTATTAATCCTATTATTCTTTGTCTTAATTGCAGCACTGTGTATTTGCTGCATATATTTTGCATGTTTGATTTGGAAAATCCTGAAGCAATTGACTGACTTGTCATCACCGCAATTCATTTTGGGAAAGTATGTGATGGTTGTAAGAAGTGAGGCTCATAAGTCTTGTCATAGAGGCAGACCTCATAGCCTCAAAGAGGGGGAATGATGAATGGCACCCAAACAGATAAATTAGGCTTACCATGTCCCACTAATTGCAGCACTGAGAGAGAAGAGAAGAAAGAAACTTGAGATAAAGTATCAGCTGAAATTAGACACAAGGAAATGCTGAACCAGCAAACCACTTGGTGAAGCAACTGAGATAATTCCAGATTACAAGGAACAAAACCAGGCCAGTACATCTTCTGGTAAGGGGTGGTGGAGAAGGCCAGGAGAGCTTAGAAATGTGTTCTCCTGCTGTGGCCAATGTGGTGGTGCCTGTGAAGCACCAGCTCTGTGTCACATCCAGCCACTCACCTGCAGCCAGAGACCAGAAACAAGCCTTCAGAGGAAAAAGGGCTGGGTCTAGAGAACAGTGGGAGTGCTGTGGAGGTCGGATCCATGGACAAGAGTCAGGCAGTTTGAAACCCACCAAAACAGCCAGGAATTGAGAACAGCTGATCAACAGAGGCAGCAGCCAAAACCAGGCGGAGTGAGAAGCAAGGGCTGATCATGCACCTGACTTGGAAAGCCCCTGGCTGAACAAAGCATTCTGATATTGCTTAACAGCTTAGAGCCTGTAAAAAAAAAAAAAAAAAAAGCCAGCCAAGGGCAGGAAAGCAAAACCAGCAGAAGATCCTGACCCAGTGACTCTGAGAAAACAGCACAAGGATTTGAGAAACAGCTTGAGAGCTCAACTGCCCTAAAACAGTGCATAACGCAGACAAATCACACTGAGTGTCACCTTGCTTTCTCTCACCCATATTTAACAACCTCAGCCATGCCCTGCAGCCTCTGGCAGCCCTGGCTCAGCCCAGGTGAGTGGTGGCACACTTTGCCACCCTGGCTGGGCTGGAAAGGCTTGTTGTGAGGTGGAAAAAATACTCCCTCTCCTGTGGAGGGGGCCCTCACCCACTTGTTTTTTGCATGAAGGGATGAGAAGGCTGAAAGGGTCCCCTGGAGGGCACAGGACCAGCATTTCCAGCGGGAAATACTGGTGGGATTGGGGCACAGCAGCTTGCCTGGGCTCCTCTGGAACCAGCAGGTTTCACCCTGGCTGTGAGTGAGCCAACTCAGTGAGCTGACTTTTTTGGGGGGAGGAAAAGGGGGTTGTTGCTCAAGGGCAATATTTCCAAGTACCTCTGCCATTTGCCTCTGACACCCTATCATGCAGTACAGCCAAGAGAGGAGGAGCTGTGCTGTGAGGAGTTGCATTTCTCCCGTTCACTAAACAGCGGGAGGAAAGTTGGCATACAAAGAAATGAAAGGGAAAAATACCAACACATTGCATTCCTGTTTCTTGAGCTACTGTGAAACTGTCACCTTGAGAGTATGGATTTGGCGTTTTTCTGACAGAGCCCCTCCAAGGAGACAGTTTCACAAAGTCTAAAATTGTTTATTCAGGTGACAGCTATAACAGATTCAGAACTGCTGTTGATAAATGCATTTCCCATGTCAGTGCTAAATATCCTAAGGCTAGAAAGACAGTGATTAATTAATAATTTACAATTCACTAAGCTTAACTTCACCATTAATTAAGCTTAGTTTCAGCTGGATATCAGCAGCTGAATAGTGGTACCGAGGTGGGGGTGCTCTTCTGCAAGGCTTCAGAGAGAAGACTGGAGAGGGACTTTTTTCAAGGACATGTAGTAGGACAAGGGGGAATGCCTTTAAATTGAAAGAGAGTAGGTTTATATTGGATATTAGGAAGAAATTCTTCGCTATGAGGGTGGTGAGACCCTGGCACAGGTTGCCCAGAGAAGCTGTGGCTGCCCCTGGATCCCTGGAAGTGTCCAAGGCCAGGTTGAACAGGGCTTAGAGCCACCTGGGCTGGTGGAAGGTGTCCCTGCCCATGCAGGGATGTTGGAACTAGAAGATCTTTTACGTCACTTCCAACCCAAAACAGATTACGTGATTCTCTGAACTTCTGGCTGTGAGGTCTCCACCCCAGACACCACTCAGGTGTTGGGATAACTCCGGGTGCAAGGTTAGCAAGAGGTGCCGACTCATGGAAACTCTTTCTTTTGAAAAAGCAAGCCTGGTCATTTTCCACAGAAAATTCTGGTGTGAGAAGTGGTTTCGTTTCTCCTGATTCTTGTCACTGTCTGTAGGTGGAGCCTGTAAATAAAAAAGCACCCGAAGAAGTTCAGAAAGGTTACTGCATCTCCTTGCTACGGGACACTTGAAAGGGTAAGTTCCTTTTTTTCCTGCTTCTAAGAACAGTAATGGAGTTTTTGACTGTTATCTTCATTCTTTTTAATGTGAAAAGGCTCCGTGAGAGTCCAAAATAAACGTGTTTAAACAAGACCGCCAGGAGTAGGATTTGTTGCTTTCTGGGGCGGGGAAAAAAGAAAAGACATTAGTATTATTCCTCTTTAAAAGGAGACAACTGAGAGATGGCATTTAAATTGGAACAGATGTTTTAAAGTATGTACTGGGGGGGCAGTGTTCAGCAACATGATCAAGGCAGGAATATTCATGTGCAGCATCATAAGCTTCTTTTTTTTTTTTCTGAGAAGACAGCTAGAATTAATAAACATACAGCCCAGAGACTGTGTGGTTTACCCAAATATCCTGAAGTATGTGAGCCAGAAGTCCATATGCTCCTCTGGCTGGAGAGAGGGTGAATAAATAAATGCAAGAGCTGCGTGGGTTCAGCACCGCAGCCCTGCTCTTTAGGGTTAAAAGGGGTTTTATTGACAAAGGATTTTTTTATCTCCTTGAGATGCAAAGCCAGGATCTTTGGAGAAAAACAAGGCAGCTCCTCTTCAGAACCATCAGCAGGCTGGTGCTTCATGCAGGTGTGGCTGTGCAGCACAGTGCTCTCTGCTGTGCCAGGAGGGGTTCCCACACACAGGCAGGCAAAAAATGTAAATAAATGTAAAAACGAGAAAGCTCAAGGAAAGGAAGGAGGCAGGGGATACTTTAGGGTTTTATCTCTGTATTTGAGTGGATCTTAGTTATTTACACACCTGTCCAAAAGCATTGGGGTTGGAGGTGTAGAAAAAAGGTCCCTCGCTCTGCACAGTTGGCGGTGAATGAATTCAAGCGGGACAGACTTTAGTTCAGGAAGAACTCTCTTGTAACTTTATTACTCCACTTCTATACACAGAACCTGGGTCTCCAGTCATGCAGGTGTTTCTTTATCTTCCCACATACCACACCTCCCCATGCTTCCAGCCACAGGGAACAACCCTGCTTCAAGCAGCTTTCCAGCTTGACCTTGTGATTCTTTTCACACAACTCACTCATCTCAGCTCTGGCTCACTCAGAACCACAGTGTTTTTGCTTCAGTATTTTCTTCTTCTTCTTTTATCATCCAGGTGGGCTGGTGTTGTCCATCCAGCCTCTCCTACGTGGAGGTACCCTGCAGGCATCCCTGATGGAGGCACTGGCAGTGGGGTGGTGGGAAGAGGGGGCTGGGAAGGGGTGAAAGTCCAGCTGGAAACTCCCTGAAATCTCAGGAGGTCACTTTGCCCTGCTGGCTGAGTCTCCAGCATCATTTTATACCCTTTGGTGGTCGATGTGCACCAAAGGCAATCACAAACAACGAATTAATTATGCAAGCATCCAGACATCCTGCAATGCCCACCTGGTGTGTTTATCTCAGGGCAAATCCCACTGCCTCAGAGACGTGGAAGGGATGGGGGAGGGCTGAGGATTCCTGAGAAGACCCAACTATCACCTTCATACACACCTTACAGGGGTGAAGACCACAGGGTGCACACACACCTTAACAAACATTCCTACAGGCAGCAGGAGAGTAAACCAAGATTTGTAGATTTCTGAGGTTATCCAGTTATTCTCCCATGGACCTGGAAAAGGTTAGCAGGGCAGTGCAATCCTTCCTGTGCCACACAGGGGCATACTCAATTCTTTGTGTGCTGAGCCCTGACAACATCGAATGAGAGAAAGAAGCAGAGGGAAGAAAAAAAAAAAAAGCTGCAATTTTAAAGTGCTTTTCTGAATCGGGCCAGAATCCACACATGAAACGGGACACCGGGATGACGTGATGACACTGAAAGTCTGCCAACGATTTCCCTTCCCCAGGGCTGCCCCTGCCTCCTCCCTTTCCTGGAACCACATAAGTGCTCTGTTGCTTTGTCATTGTGAATCCTGCAAGGCCAAAGAGGACGTTTTGGAAGCAAGTGGGTCTCACTGAAGCTTTGGCTCGACAGGAAGAACCTTGACCTGCCTATAATCCACAGTAATAGATGACAGAGTTGTCATTTAGGTAGTTATTTAGGTACTACATTTAGCAATAAATCTAATCATAATTATCCACATAATCACTGTATTCTACTTTTCACACCTGTCCCAGAATCTTCTCTTGACTACTCTGCTGCAGCATGTGGTGTTTTGTCTAAGCTTGTTTTAAACATTGAAGGTATAAGTTACATTGTGTCTGATCATCCTATTTTGACATCTGCTTAAATTAGAAAACCTGTAAACTTAATTCAAGCAAAGAAATTAACAAAACAGGAAGTTATTTCGAGCAAAGACATATTTCTCCTAACTTACTTCCCCAAATGTTTGAGCTTAACAGATCCTGGGTTTGGCAGAGGGAGGCCAAAGAACATCAAGCTTTGAAAAAATACAGATGGGATTTTTTTCTTTAAATCTTTCTCTCTGGAAATCACTTTCCCTGGAAAATGTCACATCAAAAGCCTCTAGTTTCTTCAGTCACCCATAGAAAACAAGACAAGACTTTTACATAAAGAAAAGTTGAACAAGAAAATAAAAAGTCTCCCAACTCTCCCTTTTCTAACATCATGTCAAGCCAAGTCTGCTTTTGGGGAGAGGGTTTTAAGCTATAGAGGAGGGGACCAAGATACAGAGCTACTAAAATAGGTGTCAGACTTGCCTCTGACAAGTGTTCCTGCCACAAGAAAGGTGAGTTGGCTGCACAGCAGAATGTGGCTTGACGTGTCCCACTCTCATTGCTGGTGGCTCACCCATGTAGACCCTCCTTGTGCAGCCCACAGCCCTACACTCCTGACCCCAGGGAGTTAAGTAAGGATTCTCACACTCTCTCCAACCATGCCCAGGTACTGACTGAGCTTCTCCAGACACCTTTCAGCAAAATATTTCACTGAGGAAAACCAGGTTTTTACCAGAAAAATGGTGTAACTTCCCCTCCCCCAAATAAATACTGTTTTTTCTGTGGCAATTTCATTCTTTCGAGCTGAAGTCACTCACTGCCCCATGTTTGATTTCAGAAGCTGCACCTAAGAGCTGGACCAGGCAATAACCACAATTTAGGGAATCACTTATGGACAACATGCGTGGTAGCCAAAAAAATCAGCAGGCCATGGATAAAAGGAATGCAGCATTCAAATCACCTTCTGAAAGGACCAAACCTGCCCCGAAGATAGAAGGGTTTGCATTTCCTTTCTTAAAACAATCTTTAGAGGGTGTTTCAGTACCTCTCCCACCAGAGACAGAAGAAGAAGCTGTTCAGATGTCAGAGAACATTTTCCATAGGAGGCCTAACTGTGAGAAGAAGGGCTTGGAGAAAGAGGATTCCGGAGAACAGGACAAGGTAAGGCAAGAAGAGGACACAGATCCTCCCCATTCTTATTCCATTGGTTCTCTTTGTGCCACAAAAATTAATTCCTTTGTCTCTTTTGGGGCAATCTGCACTTGTGAGGTCTAAGGAGTACTTTTGGATCAGGGTCAATCAGTCATTTGTGTGACTAGGGAGACAGGTACCTGCAATTAGTCTGCAGATATAAACAATGCAGGTCTAAAAAAAAAAAAGGATGGCTGCAGCCTAGAAGGCAATTTAATGTGTGACATGTATCCTTGTCATTCTTAACAACAAATGTTGAATAGAAATCCTAAAAGCTGGGATAGATTTTGCTTGAGGCTCTTCTGCCTTCAACAGAAATTCAAAGAAAGCTTGATAATAACCTTCTTAGATATTTGATGCTGGAAGCAGATTGGTTTTAAGTTTGTGATGTAGTTAATGAAGGTTTTTGAGAATTTGATAGATATTAAACATCCCAGTGAAGACAGTGGGCAGGGGGTACCAATAAGGTTTCAGTGCCTGCCTCCAGTAAAGTGTGCTGTCTTCCTCATCTTGAGAGAAAAAATCTGCTCTGTTTGAGTACATCTGATTGACAGACATACTCTTAGAGTTGGCTTTTGTGGATAAAAGTGATGGAGAGAAACTTCAATTTTTCTTTTGAAAAAAATCCGGTTTGAGTGTGCCTGGCTCAAAATATGCCTGAAACATATTGGTGTTCTCAAAACTGCATTTCTAAATGCAGCAGTCAGACTGGAACAAGGAGAGAGGAACAGGGAGAAAAGACCAAGGCTGATATTTATATACTTTATTTGAGCATATTTAACAGCAGATGGACCAGTTTTGTAAAAGGGTGGAAATTATCTGGCTTGTTTTCATGTAAATGAGGAGCCTGTGTTAACGTCTGGCACATGTATCAAAACCAAAAAATGACAATAATCAGTCATTTAACACAACCCACTCATATTCTTTCCTTACCCAAGCCTAAAATGAAGCAAAGAAAGAAGAGCCATGATGATCTAAAAGGCTTTTAGCCACCTGTTGAGGGTGCTACAGCAGAACACTTATGGTGTCTGCGCAAAAACTGTATCTTCAGACTCCAAAACAAAGATTTAATAAGCTATTCTCTGTTAAATTCTGTGATTACTAGTTTTCATTTGCATACACCTGTTTCAATACATCTGTAGATGAGTGGAAGAAAATGG
>VYXB01003391.1:0-65202 GCA_013397135.1 Pachyramphus minor | reverse complement strand
TAAGCTAAGTTTAAGTAGTACTGTTGTAGTATATATTGTTCCATAAGATAAGTAAGTTTAATTAGTATTGGTGTAGTATAAGTAATTTCTTAGTTTTTATCTTTCTAGTAATAAATCTTAGTATTATATCCCTTAAGTCAAGTCTCTGTTTTGTCTGGATAAAACCTCTCTCGACTGATAGTAATTGTGTGAAGGGGGGAGTTTGTGAAAAAAGGTTTTGATCCCCTGGTTAACCCACGACACCCACTTAGTAATGTGGTCTCCTTTTTTCTTTACCTTCTCAGAATAACTTCCAAAATTTGGTGTTTTTGCTAAGGATGATCATTGAGCCAACTGATTTTTTTTCATATTTATAACACAGAGATGCAAGGGTGCACAGTGATATAAAGCACAGCTTGACACCAGTAAATAAGTTGTTGCTAAAGAATGACGAGCCGGAAAATATGTCTCGATTTTTGTTGTTGTTGTTGTGGAAACCATTTGTTTTAAAATCAGGGAAAACTCACCCTAAGTTTAACTCCATCAGGCTGCAGAACACACCTTGTACAAGCAATATGAGGAAAAGATCAGGCCCTGCATTGATCTCGTCGACAGCCTGAGAGCTCTGGGAATAGAGAAGGACCTGTCCTTGCCCGCGATCGCGGTGATTGGAGACCAGAGCTCTGGGAAAAGTTCTGTCCTAGAAGCCCTGTCTGGTGTTGCTCTTCCCAGGGGAAATGGTAAGAATTCAACTCCTCAGGTTTTCACCTGAATTTCACTTTGATGAGGTGGAAAGGTTTTCTTTTTTTTCTTTTTTTTCTTTTTTCTCTCTTGTTTTTTGGTCTAGAATTGGATAACTGTGACTGATGTGCCAGTGAGGCACCACAAGGTAACTCCCAACAAGGCACATGTTCTGGCTGGTCAAGAGACCAGGACTAAGAAGATTATAGTGTAGCATAGTTGCCCCAAACTGTGGACAGATTGAAAGATGGCATCAGCTGACTCTGCATTTCCCAGCAAAGAGTATACCAGTTTCATGTGGAAAACTACTTTTGAAATTTGCTTTTGGGGTTGGTTTAGTTTCTTTAACAATATTTTCTTACAGATACTTTTTTTTTTTAAAGCGTACAAAGACCTTTATTTAAAAACAAAACATCATTTAAGTCAGAGAAGGTTGTTGGAAGACTTTGCAGCTCAAGAAGATTCACTTTTCAGCTCTCTCTCTCTCTGCGTGTGTATATTCGCACATTTAAGTTCTGCAAGTTCTATGTGAGCTGACAGTACCCTCTAATCTTTGAGTCTGGGCTTGAGGAGAAGTTTTCCCTAGGATTTAGGTGCAGCACTGAGACACATCACCCAGCAAAGAGCAAATCTCCCATTTGTGGAGGTTTGCAAGACCAGGCATGAGTGGCAAGAGCCATAGCTGACCTCACATTGTGCCGGTGACAGTCCTACCCTGAGTGGGAAGCTGTGTGAGACCCCTCTGGCAATGTCACGTATTACAAGGCTGTGTGTCATGTCCAGTGAGTTACCTCTGCTCTTTGGAACTGCTGCAGGTATTGTCACTCGATGTCCCCTGGAGCTTAAACTGAAAAGGTTACCCGAGGGCCAGGCCTGGCAGGGGAGAATCTGTTACCGCAACGTTGTCATGGACCTCCCGAACGCCTCCGAGGTGGACAGGGCAATAAGACAAGGTGAGTGGGTTTGGCTCAGTCTCCTCTGAATCAGGATGATCCATGATGACCACAGAATCACAGAATGGTTTCAGTTGGAAGGGACCTTAAAGGTCATCTAGTTCCAATCCCCGCACCATGGGCAGGGATGCCGCTTATAAGATCCGTGATCCTTTTATCCGTGATAAAAGGCTCGGGCTGTGTCCTTAGCTGGATGATGTCTTCCTGGTTTCCTGGTCTGGGGAGGTTGTCTGTCAAGTTGTAAACATGCAAATCCCCAAATGGTCCCTGTCATCAGTTCAAAAGCTCAGAGATTGCTCAAGGTGTCTCTGGCTGGAAATCTTAAAATTTTGGAGAAAATTGCAAGCAGGCAGAGTGGAGAGCATGGAGAAGTCCTGACAGGTACTGTGGCCATGGCCTCAGTCATTGTCCTTCCCATGTCACAGCTTTACTGTTATGATATTTCATGCTGTGTAAGAAATCATTGTTCTTACCCAAAGGGCAGTAAACACTTGCCCTAAATGTGAAAGCTGGATTGTCCTTATTTCCTTCACTAGCACAGCTCTCCACATTGTTATTCTTCTTCTTTTTTTTTTCAATAGCTTTTCAATGTATTATTTGGATATTCTCAATTTATCTTTCCTAAACTGGCAAGGCAACTGGTATGAATTAATTCAGGTAATTACAGAGATGAAAATCTCTCATGACAATGGCTGGGGGTTTTCTTTGCTTCTCTGTGCTGCTCACACTTCCAGCATTATTGCCTTGTAGGATCTGGGACAATTTACTTGATCTCCCAACCTCCCTCTCAAAATGTGAAGAATACAGAACACTTATTTGTCTTTCAAGGCATCCAAGGATTAATTAATGCCTAGAAAGTGTCTTGTTGTTAGGAAAGCATTCCTACAGCTGAGCAATATTTTATCTGATCCATTTTGCTGTGGTTTATTTACATGTGTTTTCTCTCCATACACGAGAGTTCACAAACACATGCTCTGCAAAATTTTGCAGCTCATATTCCAAAAGGACCTCACACATGCTGCCTAATAATTTCCTTAGATTTTTGCATGAGTGGATTTATGTGTGTGGCTGGATCTGAAAGAAAAAGCCAAGCCTAAAAGAAGCTTAGCTGGTAGTCAGGCACTTCTCAAAGTCGGGGTGTTAAGCTTTGGTTTGGTGCATGTTTGAACCTTGCATTCATTGCCTTGCTCTTTTCTCCTTGCAGCCCAGGATGTTGTGGCTGGTCCTAGAGGTTCCATTAGTGGAGAACTAATTTCCCTAGAGGTTCGGTCCCCAGATGTCCCAGATTTGACACTAATTGATCTTCCTGGAATTGCCAGAGTGGCCGTGGGGGACCAGCCAAAAGACATCGGGGAACAGGTAAAAACTCAGTCTCATGTACCAGTCTGTGCTTGGGGACACCTCTGTGACCCCCCTCATACCTGGCCACGTCACTGAACACACTGCAGCCCTGTGTCCCTTGGCTGGATCTGGAAGACAAACACATCCCAGAAAATCTGGTCTCTTACCAGCTCTGTGGATGTATTTGGCAGAGGTGAACAGATCTGAGTTCATCCCTTACTTGCAGAGTACATCAGAATCAGACCCATCCTGGGTTTTCTCATCCTTTAGGGGATCCCAGCAGACCTTTCTGGAAGAAAACAGAATAAGTGTTAAAGTGGAGGGGATCTCAACTCTTCCTCTGCATGTTTTTAGAAGAAATGCTGGGGAGTGCAAATAAAACTACTTGGACAAGGCCCCCTGTGAGCGTGATGTGCAGGAACTGGGTGTGCTGTTCCTCCTAAAATGCCTTTAAATAGGAGCTTGGGATAAGAGGAGCCCAAACTAAACTAGAAATGCCAAAAAGAAATGAGATAATATTGGAGTGTCTGGGCTTTACTTTCTGGGAGGAGAGTAATTTAGTTTCAGATTTAGATAGTAATCTTTCTATTGTATTCAGAAGAAAGCAACAGATGTGACATGATCCAAACATTTCCATCCTTCCCAGCTGTCTGCACATTTCAGAGGTGGAGTCTGTAGCATTGTAGCACATCAGAAAGTGAGGTGGATGGGAAGTAGAAAAGGGAGACATCTTTAGCAAAACCCAGGGGAAAAAAAAGAGTGAATTTACTTCGGAATAAACACAATAGAGTTGTGCAAAACTGCTGCAAAACCACACAAATGATGAGAAACTCGTTTAGTTGGGCATTGAAACATAGAAACAATGCCAACCTGATATCATGTGCTACTTAGTTTTTGGCTTTTTTTCATTTCCCTACAAATACTCCACTGAAATATAAGCCAGGTGTTTGCTCTCCTTTCAGAGGTACAAATTTGAGATTTATCAATATAATCTGGCTTGTTTTCTTTCCATGAGTGTGTACCTAGACATCAGAACCTCATTTTCTTACCTGTGGTTATTTATCAATTATCTTTAATACTTCCATAATGAAAGATGACTTGCATGAGAGGTTAAACTCTGCATAGCTGTCAAGACAGGCATGACAACAGTCTGGTCTCATTTGTGCCAGATGTTTGGATGAGGATAAGGATGTTTGCATAAGAAAAGAGGCTGCATTCTTCTGCTGACCCATTTCCATGCCATCCTTTAGCATGTAATACCATCCTTGGCATATGTGGCATTTAATGTCATCAGAAATGCTCACACTCTACATACAAGTATCCGATTTCACTGAACCTCCCTTACTGCTCTATTGCATTTGCAGATCAAAATTCTCCTTAAAAGAATTATTGGTTGCAAAGAGACAATCAATTTGGTAGTGGTGCCATGTAATGTGGATATTGCAACAACAGAAGCCTTGAAAATGGCCCAGGAGGTGGATCCCAGTGGAGAAAGGACACTAGGTGAGACATCTTTTAAGCTACAAGTTGAAGAGAAGGGCGATTTTTCTTTTTTCATGAGGTCTGATGTTCTGTGTTCCACATCAGATCTGTGACATTAGCTACTAGAAGAAGAGGGGGAAAAAAAAGAAAACAGCCTAAATAAACTAATTACAAACCTTACGTAGCTCTAAGAACAAGAATAAGAAAAAAAACCCTTGGTTTTGAGTCTTGCTGGCATTCATGTTACTGACAATTGGAAATTACAAATCTCTATGGTAAGAAAGCTTTGCTGCTGCCTGTTAAAAAAAGGTTTGCAAGGAAAAGAGGCCAACTATAGAGCAAGTTTTACAGGGCAAAGCCCAGGGGCTGAGAGCTCTCTAGGAGAGAGAAAACAGACAAAAATTCCTTTATGAAACATGGTACAGAGTGTTCCTGCTCAGTGGGGGTTTGTACTGCACCTCTCCCACCTGTAACTTCTGCGCTCGACTAACTTTGGGTCATTTCACAGGGATCCTCACCAAACCCGACCTGGTGGACAGAGGCACTGAGGAGTCTATCATCAGAATAATGCAAAACATGGTGATCCCCCTCAAAAAGGGTTACATGATTGTGAAGTGCCGGGGGCAGCAGGACATCCACAACAAAGTGACCTTGGCCTCTGCAATCCAGCAGGAGAGGAACTTCTTTGCGAGTCACAGACATTTCAGGTACCTCTCACAGAAAAGATCCACTTAAAAACATATTAAAATCACTTCAAAGCTTTGTGTTGATTTGCTGAGATTTAACTCAGGCTTGCAAATGGGTATTAATTATAATTATATATTATATTTCTCATTGCCCACGTAGTGTTGTGTCTCAGCCACCCAGAGGAATCTTTACATATCAAATAAACTTTGAAAATGTTTTCTGGATGCAAAATACATGAAAGAAGTGCAAATGAATTTTAGAAGTTCAGAATAGCCCCAAAGAATTCGAGTTAAGCATCTGAGCACCTCAATTCAAGCACTTAAGTGTTTCTTTTCACTGGAAAACTTGGTGAAACTCGGTACAAGAGAGGCCACTGCCTGTGCTGAGGGCACAGTTTGAAAATAGAGCAGGGCATCAGAGCTGCCTCCTTGCCCTGCACATGCTGGGTACCCAAAAACCACCTTTTCCTCTTTTTTTTGCAGTGTTCTTATGGAAGAAGGAAAGGCTACTATCCCTCACCTGTCGGTGAAGCTCACAAATGAACTTGTGAAGCACATCATTGTAAGTAACAGAGGCACCACACTGAGCTGTTTGTATCAGTTACTGCCTAAAAATGAGTTCAGCCCTTCAGCCTTGGGATGAAATGGACTGTGGTTGGATTGCAGCTTTCTGTGCATAGATAGTGCTTAATGATCCTTCAATCTGGCAATCTGAGAACAAACTGAACTGAGAGCCAGAGGTAAAAAAATCCCCCCTGCTCTGTCCTCAGATTTGCCTTTAAACTGTGGATCATTTCACCTACTTGTGACTTGTAACTCCTGCCTTTCCAATGGCAGCCATGATATTTCCTTTTGTTGATCACCTGGGTGACAAGTTGCTGCCATCAGCTTACTGAAACACAGTCATTTCTATTTCACTGAAAATGTCTTCAAAATCTCTAGTAAGATGTAATTGTTCTATTATATTACTATACTACTGCAAGTACATTGGTGTTTTTATTTTATATGTATTTATCTGTAAGTAACATATTTTATTCCACTGAGGGAAGATGCTAAAATATAGAGAATCTTTAAATTCAGTCTCAAAGGAGGGGAAAAAAAAATATTTCTTTATGTAAACTTACAGAAAATAAGCCAGACATGTTCAATCTATGTCAATGCCCTTCTTTACTGACTACTCCCCAGAAAACTTTGCCAACACTGGAGAGCCAAATACGTGACACGCTCCATAAAACGTTGCAGGATCTGCAAAGGTACAATAGAGGCACACCCAGAACAGAGTCTGAGAAGCTGGTTTTNGAACAGGCTCGTGGCCTGTTCTAGGAATTTTTATCCCTGTGATCATGTGATAAGAAGGAAAATGAAACAACTCGGTTGGTCAGAATCAAGCATCTCAGAGAGGGAAAACTTACCCTCCTGCCTGCTCAACACTTTGAAGGGTTTTCATTGTTTACAGCACTTGTAAGTTCAAGTGTATTCCTGGTATCAAAATATGGTTTGCAAGTCCATCTAAGCTGTCTCATCCTGGGGAGTTAATCCCTCACAGCAAGCCTTTGGTGGGCAGCAGAGGTGCTTGTGAAGGCTTATCAGTCTTCAAAGACTTCATACAAGTCTGGTCAATTAGAATTTAGTAAATGGTTTTAAAAGTCTACAGAGAGGGTGGGGGGAGGAAGAGTATCAAGTTTGTTCTCTTCGGTGACGGTTTAAAAAAAAATAAAAGTCCAAAGCCAAAAAACCCAGGAGCTGAGAGCATAAAAGGTGTAAGGACGGGATGTTCTCTGTGAACCATGACCCTGCTGTAATTCACTTAACATACACCAGTTAGTCTGAAGAAATGAAAGTTTGCTACATTGCTTGCTTGTTCTTTAATTCACTACAGGTGATCAAACTCTTTAACCAAGACATCTCTCAGACAATGCGAGGGGAGGAGCAGCTGTTTGGGGATGAAGTCAGACTGTTCACGAAGATCCGCCGGGAGTTCCGAACGTGGGGAGTGATCCTGCTGGAGTGTGCTGAGAAGGGTAAGCACAGAAACCACTGCTTGCAGCTGACCTCAGAGTCCATTCCCTTGCTTTTAAATCTACACACAGCCTCATCAGCGGGTTGTTTTCATGAAAGGGAAGAACAAGAAGCTGTGAGCATCCATCTGTGTGTTAGGCAAGTTATGCTTTAGGAACAAAGACGTGGTTTGTGTCAAATGCTGCTGTCACAGAGGGATCAGTGGATGTCTCTCTCCTCCCAGCAAAGCAATAAAATCAAGACCCAGAATTTGTTGGGTCTTTTAAATAACACCACCACCACCACCACCATCTAATAATAATAATTAAAAATAGTATTTCTATATAAAACATTATTATTATTATTATTATTACTACACTACTACTATGAATGCTTTAGAATCCTGGTCTTTTTTTGTTCCATTTTACCTCTGGTTTAAGGTGCGGAGAAAGCAATTCTGGGTCTGAAATAGCCACAACCTTGCCAAGACTGTTGTACCTTGCTAATTGCTTAATTGAACTCAGTTCTTATCTGGGGGGTTTTACTGCAGGGTGATACACATAGACTGAGCTCTGCTGTACACCCAACATCCTTTGCAGCACTTTTTCACATCTCTGAAACCCCATCATTTACTCTTGGAGATGAAATAGGTCCAGCTGCCAGTCAAGAAGTAGCTCTTGAAACAAGTTCTTTTAGTCTTCAATGGATGTCTGCATCAACATCACTAATGGTTAAAATGATAAATGATAATTTAAAAGTTATATAAAATGATAGGTACAGGTAGGCTGCAAAGGTGCCATCAACCAAAGAAAAATATATGTACATATATATATATGCATAGATGTGGAGACAGACAGACAGACATGGGTGTATATCAATGTCTCTCATGTCCCATCCAAGTAGCACCTTGAAGCAGTAACAGTACATCCTTCAAGTACCAAGCCAAGCAACCTGATTTTTTGGGGAGGAATAAAACAATAAGACAATGAAGGCATGAAGGAATAGATGTAAAGACAGCAGGAAGCAGAAGGATGCAGCCTCTTCAGAGGACAACAAGCAACACCTGTGTTGCAGAAGTTACACCAGGCATCACACAGCAGCTGAACCACAGTGGGGAATCCTCTGGGCACTTCCAGGTTATCCCCCTTGATGTCCAGCTTAGCAGTAGATGAGGGCAGCAGCACCCAGCAGCACCCAGCTCTTGCTCACAACATGCTGCCCCAAAATCACGTGTGCATATGTCCAGGGAAAGTATTTACATCTGCGACAGAACAAGTTCATTTATGTAGCTTGAAAACTAGAGGTGGCTTTAGCAAGACCTTCCTCAATGAGAATCACTGGTATCAGTCACTGCTTAAGATTTCTGAAGGTACATCATTGAGTCTCAGGTGATTCTGTTTAACTTCACCTTTATTATGATGAATTTAAGTATTAAAATACTTTTGGCTACTTGAAACCTTAAACTTTGTTGTTGTTGTTGGGTTGGTTTTGAGTTTTCTTGTTTGGGGTTTTTTTTATTATCCAACCATAGATTCATATATCTGAATATTAGAACTGAATGCATTCATGGCTTGACTTCTACTTCCACACGTGCAGTTGATCCATGATTCACAAACCCAAAGCAGGGCAATATCAAAACCATTCAAAAATATGTAAACCAGTTCAAAAGGGACATAACTCACATAAGAGGGTAAATGTGCATAATGTCAACAAAGAAACATCAACTGTTTTAAATATTGACTATTTTAAACAAAGATAGCTAGTCAGCAGTAGATTTCCTGGAGCAGGTGTTTAGAGAGCTTGGAGGGTTGTTTTGTTCTGTTTTTTTTTTTTTAAACTTGGAAGGGAGATGGCTCATTCACTGAGCAACAATGTGGTAGCTCTGTTCCATAATAAGAGCAGTGCTTGAAATATCATCTCAGCAGTTGCTCTTCTCAAGAACAACTCATGAGGAGAATTAGACTTCCTTCTTAAATGTGGAATGTATAGATTGAATGTATAGATCTGGTAGTAAAGCAACATTATTTTACTATTACAGCTAAAAAAAGTGTCCCCAGCAAAGCAAACAAATACGAAGACCAGTACCGTGGGAGGGAGTTCCCAGGCTTTACCAACTACAGGACGTTTGAGGACATCATAAAAGAGCAAGTCCTGGAACTGGAGGAGCCAGCTGTTGAGATCCTGAACAATGTGATCCGTACGTCTCACAGCCCACGGGAGGTTCTTGGGTGGGACACACTGGGGTGCCTCACAGTTGGTTTTTTTTTCCAGGATAAATGGATGATAATGTTCTCTCTGCTGGAGCAAGAGCTCCAGTGAGGATACTGCAGAGTGGGGAATTAAATCTGGTTCAACCTGGGGACTTGCTTCTTCTCTAGAGCCTTCATTCTCTCCAGCATTTGTTAAGAGTTTTCCCAGTGGCTCCTGGAAGAGAGTTAGAAAGTAACTTTAACAACTAACACAGTAAGAAAACAGTATAGTAGAAGTACCTGGTGCTGGCCAAGCAGCTTGGAATTCCCAAACCCAGGGAGTGGAATACACAAACCTGAAGTGGGAATGCAGCTTCTTTGATGACACTGTCTGTATTATACAGTGACTGCTGGGGCTGGGGGGAAGAGTACGTAGCTCATCCAGTAAAAGGCACCCAAGGAAAAGTGATGTTGTGATTCTGTCTCTCCTGTGTTGCCTTAGAGGGTAGCAATCCCATGCCAGACTCGCTGCTCTGTACTCCATGTGCCAGCTCCTTGTCCTGGAGAGGCCACCTGGGGTAAGATACAGATGTGCTGAGGTGGCCAAGTGGTGCTGCATTTTGTAGACACAGCTTTAAGCACAGAAATTGCTCTGTCAAAGAAATCTCTCTCTCAGGTGTTAAGTGGTTACAGGAGGTCTTTCATTGCTCACAGTCTTGGACCTGGAAATCTAAATTCCTCCTTTGTGTTGGTCATAAAGGCACAGTGCACCTACAGCTCCTCAGCTATTGCTGGATGAATACAGGAAATTAGTAGTTTCCCAAGTCTCATATTAACAATAGCTTAAAAACCTCACCTACTCACCTGACTTTGTCTGTCTGTTCTTCCCTTAGAACTCGTTGAAGAGAAATTTCTGGACATCGTTAAAAGGAACTTTGCTAATTTTCACAATCTAAGCAGAGCTGCTAAGGTGAGACACTACCTATAACCTGAGACAAGTCAAAAGTAAGACAGAATAGCACTTGTAAAGATAGTCATGCTTATGGTACAGGTATCACTGCATCACCCTTATGCAAGTGTGGAATTTCTTGCAGGAAAATAAGGAAGAAATTGAAAATGATAGAATGTTTATAATGGCACTAATGAAAGTGGATTTTGCACAACTTTGACAACACCTAATATATATATGTATATATATATATATATACATATATTCTCCTTTTATTCTGGTCACATTCTTGGTGCTTACAACACAGTGCAAAGGAAACCTGGTATGGCTGCCTTGAAGATTTTATAACTAATGTCAGATTTAAGTCCTGCAATGATTTGTAAGCATGGGGGTAGCCTCAGAGTCCTGAGCAGTGCTTTTCCCTCTCTGAAAATGAGCCAAGGTGTTAGCCAATGCAGGAATACCATCTTTGATAAAAGGGAGCCGTGACAGGCCAAAAATCACTCAACTATGAAAAAAAATTAGCAGGTGACTGTTCACAGTTTGGGCAGTAGCATGTTTTGGGATGGAGTTAAATGATATGGATGTCCTTGAAGGCCTTTTCTCAGAAAGAGCTTTGAGAAAGGGATGAGAAGCAACGCTGGCAGCCAGGAGGCAGAGTCCACTCACAGGGTACTGCTGAAAAAGGAAACTCAAAGGGAAATGTGAGTGAAAATAGGTGGTTTTCCATTTCCATGGTCAAACTCTGCTGAGCTCTAGGCCTACCAGACAGCAGACAGATATTTCATCCAAACACAGAGATGTTCAAGAACATGGTGAGAGGAAAGAAGTTCTGTTAGACACTGGACACGAGAAGAAAGATGGGATGCTTTCTGAGGGACGCTAGGAAAGTGTTTTAGGGGAATTTGAGGATGACTGAGGGAACTTTGATGTCCCCACAGACTTTCAGGTATCAAAAAAGGCAGAAAGCATCAGATGGCTGCAGTGGAAGCACCAGGCAGTGAGGGGTTAGGCAGGGTTGGTTTGCTGACAACAGATAGGAGACTGCAGTGTTTGAGAAGGGCAGAAGGGGCAATGGAATTCCCATCAGTGCCTGCTGTCACTGCTTACTGCCAGAGGGAGATGCAAAGGAAGCCAATGCAAAAACCAAGGACAGGCTGCAGGCTGAACCCATGGCTGGCAACTGCTGCTTGTTCCTGTCAACCTTGTGTTTGCCTTCGGGGGTCAAGCACCAGTTTTGACTGACCCCATTTATGTTTAAGGAGGGGGCTAAAACTGCCATATTTTCCTACTCCTTCATAACAGAGGAGCCAGAATCTAAAGCATTACTCCATGTTCCCAAGAGCCAGCCTGGGATCAGGCAGTGATCCCAGTAAGGGCTGCTGAACACTGTGCCCACCTTGGGACACTGCTGAGCACTGGCACCTCTCCAAAGGAAGCAAATGTCTCAGAACTACTTCTTCTTCTCTTTTCTAGATGAGAATTGAAGACATTAAAGAGAAACAAGCGGCAGAGGCTGAAAGACATATCCGGACACAGTTTAAAATGGAGAGAATTGTGTACTGCCAGGATGACCTTTACCTTTGTGATTTTAATGCTGTTAGGGCCAACATGCCACAGAATTTATTTCAAGCTCCAAGAGAAGAGCCCTCCTTTGTCCAGGAGATGGTTTCTCACACAAAGGCCTACTTCTCTGTGAGTTTACAGACTGCTTTGCTGCTCCCTGAATGCTATAGCATATACCCTGCATCCAGCTCTCCCTGCAGTCAATACAGTCTTTCATACAACTCTACTGCTATGCAGGGAGTAGTAGCCAGAGGGTATATAAGTGTCTTGTTCAGGTACACACTCAGCTTCTGTACAAATTAATAGGAGCTTCTGACCAGTGATGAAAATGTCAGGACAAATCTGGTCTGTGGGGCTGGATCAGCACCGTGGCTGGGGAGGAGCACTTGCAGAGTGCAGGATGCGGTGATCAGGAGAGACTGCAGGTTGTTTAAAGTGACAGCTGGCTCCTAAACCACTTGTTAGCTACCTACTACTGTTAGCTACTGCAGGTAGCTCCCTAGAAGTTAAGTCTCTGAAAAGACAAATGGGATGTTTTAACAAAGGATCACGTTAGAGAGAGACAGAAAAGAGAACACGCAGTATCAGGATTTGCTTTGTCATAAACCTCCCTTGGAAAGCAACAGGTTCAATATTAATAAACCAGTGAAATAAGTAGCAACTCACCTTGAATTCTAATAGCAAGGTTTTGACAAGTTCCTGCAATTAAACGTCCAGGCTGTTCAGGCTGATGAGAGGAAACCAGTGGCTTTCAGAGAACAAGAGATGAAGGCAGAACTGCATAAGCTCTTCCATCCCACCTCCTTACACTCATTGCTCTAATATGTATGACTGACCTGCTAATTAAATATTTTTTTTAAAGGCCCTAAGAGCCATTTTCAACAAAAACATGCCAGTGCACCCTACATCCATGGGACCTATGCAAGGCCAAATATAGTTTGAATGCGATGGAAGCTCCTAAGCATCCATGGCCTTGGAAAATGGCATGCATGAAACCATGTCACCTATGACAGGACTGTCAAAATTCTGCCTAGATTTTGGCTTCAGAAGAACACCCATATTTAAAGCACCTGGGCTCCCTCAAAGGTCAGTACTGCCTAAAGAGTAGGCAGGCTCAGGAAGTGCTTTAGCTGACTCAGCCAAACTAGATCTCTAGCATTTACTAGATCTCTGCAAACTAAAAAGTAAACATCTAGTCTTAGCTGTTTTTCAGCTTGATTTCAGCCTCATCATCATACACAAAAGATTTTTAGACACTGAGCTCCAGACGTATCTAAAGCCAGAGACACCTCAGACTTCTCTGGAATTGGGCTGTCCATAGGACCTACAAACGAAATGTGCCTCTATCTGCTGTTCCCACTGCCATTTTCAAGTCAGGTATTACAAAAAGAAAAGAAGACAGCACCTCTCAGCTGCAGCCAGTCACTCAAGCATAAGTGCTCACCTGGCACCAGGAGGGCTTGAAGCAGCTCTCTCATGTGGGAGAGGTTTTATTTTTCATTCCTGTTGCCCAGGAGCACCAGCTGAGCCACAAACCCCCTGCAGATGTCTCTGGAGAAAGGGCCCCACAAGCTCTTCCTGGTCAATCTGTTCCAGTTTGCATCAGTAACTCGACCAGGCAGTTGGTCAAGTTAGACAGGAAATTCTCTCCTGGAGATATCACTACATGTAATGCAGGCACAGTCTGGTCTCACCACTGCTGAAGACATTTCCCCCTAAGGCTAAATCTTACTCCAAAGGTGTCTTACACCTAAAAGGGCAACCACATCAGTAATACCACCTATATACAGGAATTTACCAGCTTTGGGAAAAATCACTCTGTGATTTCCTGCACCATAACACACTGGTAGCATTCAGTGAAGTCAGGTTTGACGATAGAAATTGTTCACAAGTTCTGGTTGTCAGGTATTTCCTCCTATAACTCAGTGACAGGTGAGAAAGCTAAGCAGGGAACAGGCTGCTTTGGCTTTGGTTTGCTGAGGGGGAAAAAACAGCAGCTGACATTCCAGTAACTCCTAATTTTTAGATCTTTAGGTAAGGGACTAGTTGCATTTTTTTAGTTCACAGTGCTGCTTCGCTTCTTGAACAGTAACTCAACCCAACTTTTTGAAACCTCGGTATCACTTTTTACCAGATTACCTGTAACCCCTTCCTTTTTCAGTTCTTTTTGGGAAACTGGAATTTTGCCTTTCTTCCCCCCCTCTCGCAGGGAGCAAGTAAACGCCTCTCCAATCAAATACCCCTGATCATCCTGTCTTCTGTCCTTCACGACTTCGGAGAAAACATTCAGACCTCAATGCTGCATCTTTTGCAAGATAAAGACAAGTTAAATGTTCTTCTTGAGGAGGACAGCGAAGCTGCTAAACACAGGAACTATCTCAGTCAACGAGTCGAGCGTCTCACCAAAGCCTGTCAGTACCTGAGGGACTTCAGCTCCCTGTAATTTGTTTTTCACAAGCATTTTTCTTGTTTTCTAGCATTACTGAAGGATTTCGTATAATCCTGTAAACATTTAATGTCAGCCCAGACCTTTAACACTCATTTCCAGTGCTCAGCTCTGCTTTATTTTCCATAATCAGTTCTATGCGAGCAGCTACCTTTACGTAAAGGGCTCCACTGGGGGAGCTGTGATTAAACAAATGTTATCCCATTTTTCGCTTCATGAACTCTGTACAACCACTGAAACGCTTATTAAAAAGCCACCACTCCGAGGGTTTTATGTTTTGTTGTCTTTCCTGCCATCGCCTAAGGGACGACTCTGCAAAGCGTCACCACTGTTAAGTGTCAGCCCAATAGGCGGGGAGGGAACACACAGTGGGAATGAAACAGTTGCAGCCTGGAAGGAAAATAAAGGTTTATTTCATCTGATGGGTACCTCCACAGGATGCCATTGGCTCTGCTGAGTCTCCTTTTTCGGGTCTCTGTTTTGCAGAGAAAGGCCAAGAGGCTCTTTCTTTTGGATGCCCCAAGCAACCTGAAATGTTGGGACTGATGGGCAATTCAATACATGGCAGGATTTGAACATCCAAAATGGATTAAACCACCCAGGATGTTAAATATTAGAAGGCTGTCTCAGCATGTGGCTTGCTGCCTTTCTCCTTCCCTTCCCCAGGGCAAGAAGAACCTTTCCAATATCTATTTCAATTTCATGGAAACCACTGCACAATATATCACTGCACACTGTGTTCATGACATCTTTCATATGGAGGATTTATTTTAATGGGCAAAGCTGTGCTTTGTGTAGCAAAAGTAATGTCTGCAATCAGCTAGAAAAAAAAAAAGTGCTTATACCAGTGTGCCATGAAGTAATTTCCAAGATCCTTACAAGAGAAGCCTTTTCCTCAGGCTAGAAATGACAAAAAGTGTTTGACCCTCTGACAGGAAACCACAGCTGATGGCTGATTTCTGTGGTACAGTGTTCATCCCACTACAGCACAGCTTTCTTAACCCTGCTGATCACTTCAGACAGTTTTCCACATTTCATTACAATGTTTTGCTGCCATTGACTTGCAGTGCTGCAAGTTTTGTTATGGTCAGAAACCGTAACAAAAAAAAACCTGACACCATAACAACCTAATTTATTTAATTTCTGGGTTGAAGGTACTTTAAACTCGCTGACTATATCATGGCATCCCCCAAGGTGCACTTGATGCACATGTGCTATTGAAAACACCAGTCCCACACCTAGAGAAGAGAGGCAGGTACACATTGCTCCAGGCAGTGAGATGCAGCAACAAAACAGGGTGGGACTCCCTCGAGCCACTGCCTGTAGACCAAACTTCCTTATTTAATTTGATTTCACAAGTCAAGCGTGATTCCATCAGACCCAACCACCACATTCAACATTCCAGGACATCTTTCCAGCTCTCTTTCCCTGGATTTGTTCAAGGAACTGGAACACTGGAATTGAAGCAATCCCTTTGATTGTTTTCCTATTGTTTGTTTGTGTTTGTTTTTTTAATCAGATTGCCAAAGCACTTCAGACAGGGAATCCAGCAACCAAGCAAACAGACACAAAGCACTACTGAGGAAAACTACTTGTAAAAAAAAAAAAAAAAAAAAAAAGGAAAAATTTATTTGGTGCAGTGTTTACATGTAAGATAATTACATCTCAGTACCAAAAGAGAAAACAAGACTAGTGGAGTCATTTCATTCAATAAAGATTTATCCTTCTTAACAAAGTGACTTGATATGGCTTTTTGATCCTCTGTACTATGATTATAAATTATTTTCAAAATCCTAGTTGAGGTGGCACTCAGATATTAATTGTTTTGCTAAAAAACATACAGGCAGATACGTAAAGGAGAGCTCTAAGGAATCAGAAGCCAAATTTAATAAATGAGGTAGTTCATCTGGTTACGCAGAAACACAGATTCGTGTTTCCTTGTATAAAACATCCAGTCTCTGCACGTGTGTCTGCAATCCAACATCTTGCAACACAGCCTGGCTGAAAAAGTTTGCCCTTTGCCTTTCACAGCAGGGAGAGTTCAAGGAGTCAACCTCGGTGTGCATAGCCTGTCACTGGGACACCTCACTCACCACTTCCTGCTACAGCTCCGGAGCATCCCTCTCCATACCTGACATCCCTCTCCACACCTGACATCCCTCTCCACACCTGACATCCCTCTCCATACCTGACATCCCTCTCCACAGCCTACAAAGAGAATGATGGCAGGGGTTGCCCTTTTTGGGTTCAGAGCAGCTTTAAGGCAGAACAGCACTTTTAATGACTGAGGCAGCCAGACTGGTCTCACAGTGGACAATCTGACTTGGGTGACTGCTGTGTTGAGATCCTGAGGACTTTTAACTACCTGAATGTACAGCATTTTTCTCTCTTGTGCCTCTGCTGTAGTGCATGAAAAATTCCCTTCATATATACTCCTCACCCTCTACTCTGCTATCCATAGACCCCACCTGGAGTGCTGTGTCCAGCTCTGGGATCCCCAACATGGACCTGTTGGAGGGAGTCCAGAGGAGGCCACAAAGGTGGTCCAAGGGCTGGAGCACCTCTGCTGTGAGGACAGGCTGGTATTGTTCTTCCTGGTGAAGAGAAGGCTCCAGGGAGACCTCAGAGCCCCTTCCAGCACCTAGAGGGGGCTACAAGAGACTGGAGAGGGACTTTGAACAAGGGCCTGGAGTGACAGGACAAGGGGCAGTGATGTCAGACTGAAAGAGGGCAGGTTTAGATTAGATTTTGGGAAGAAATTCTTCCCTGTGAGAATGATGAGGCCCTGANATGAGCTTTAAGGTCCCTTCCTACCCAAACCACTCTATGATTCTACACTAAAAAAAAAACATTCATTACTTTTTAAATTGCCAACCAGCAGCTCAGAGATTCAACATTCACATTATTTAACATTTAATTTCAAAGACTACCAAACCAACTGTCTCAGCATCCTGCTAGGAAAATCTTAAATTAAATTGTGATTCAAATTGCCATTATAAGCCTGTACCTGATTATCAAGTGAAAGTTACTCAACTAAAGAGAGACATTTCAGCAAGCAGTTGACAGAAGGACTTTCTGTCAGGTACCACAAGGAGAAGAAAGGTGCTCATTGTGATAATCCTTCACTGATTACGATCAGTCACTGTAGCCAGCACAGAACCAAGTGTGCAATCCTTCATGATATTTTTAAAAAGAAAATTCAAAGAGGAAAAAAAAAATAAAATCAATTGCAAAGTGAATAAATATCCCAGGCACCCATGGCTTCATTTATTCTTGTCCTCAGAAAGATCAATCAGCAAGGGCAGACGTCGTTGTCATCTGTTTGCCTGTTTAAAAGACAAAACGAAACAAAAAACAAAGGTTCGAGTTCTTATCAATTGTCTTATCAATTCCTTGGATGCTTCCCAGCAGAACAGCTTAATGAGCAGACGGGTCCCATTTATTTATTTATTTTTACAAATAAAATCGTGTTTCAGGACTTGGGACACGTAAAATTTTCAAAAAAACACCCAGATATTTTACCTGCATATTTCTATAAATCCAATCTGTAAACACAGTCATATTCCCGTACACTCCAGGTTTATTGGGAGTAGCACAGCCAGTTCCCCAGCTGGTATCTCCAACCAGCCACCACACAGAGTTTTTGTTAGTCACTAGTGGGCCTCCACTGTCACCCTGCACAGAACACAAGCATTTAGTTAGTGACCTGGGCACCAGGAAAGATTTCACTGCAGGAATACAGGTTAAGTTTGCCAAAACAAAAAAACCTAACCACCATTTTAGGGAGTCACTAAAACGAAATGTGGTGGCAATTTTGGTATTAAATGATATCTGCTTGCAAAAGGGATGAAAATCATCTGCCCAGAGCCCTAAGATCTGCATTACTGACTGTTCACAAGCATATTGCTGTGATTAATAACATAATAATGCTAATAATGCTGGGATTATGAAGAGCATTTGATCATTTTCAAGTACCAGATAACAAGCCATCCTTGAAGCTTTAATAAGAACTGCCTCACCCTCTTCGGGTATTTAGTGAGAACTCAGAACTGCCAGCCGTTCAAAGATGAAACAAAGGCTTTTAAAGGGATGCACCACAATAGGAACCTGAAGCCCAACCAAATGTTATGCAAACTTTTAATTTTGAGGGCAGGGCATAGGATTTGTTTGTGTGAAAGACCACCAAAAAAAATTAATCTGATTATTATTAGGTGCTAATTAGGAATAATTACCTGACAGGAATCGACTCCTCCTGCTAAATTTCCAGCACAGATCATTGTAGGCAAAATCATGCCATTATAGATATGGACAGAATTACACCTTGAACGTTCTATTAAGGGCACCGCAACATAGTTCAAGTTATTTGATGTTTTGCCTGAAATTGAAATAACATACAAAGACAAAATTAGAATAAGCATCACATTTCAAGTTGCTACTGCAAATCCCAGCAGCCAGCACTGTCCAGGATCTTACTACAAGCAGCAGGATGGACTTTTAAAATACAAGAAGTCTCCAAGAGGTGATGAGGAGCTCCCTACAGTTTCAGGGTCCAGCTGCCAGCAGTTCCCATATTCAGGGCTCAGCTTCCTCAACACCCCTCTCCCCACCCAGTACCTTCTTATACTGAAAGAAACCTTTCTTCCCTTTTCCTTTTCCATTCTTACAAATTTACTCTTACAAAAGGGCTCCTGCCCTTTCCCACCTCTGCAGGACTGGTTTGGCACACAGCAACACTTGTTACAGCAGAGGTGGCCCTGCTGGAAGGGGCACAGAATTGTTTCCTGGGTGAATATTTCTGGCCCCCAGTACTGACTCGAGGGTCCTCTGTAGTCTGCTGAATGCAACAGATTTCAACTTGTTTTGAGACAGAATGCCCTGGGTAAATACTGGGGACTGTAAAAAGGGTGAAAAAACCAGCGTATCAACAGATCTAGAGGAAACTGCACAATCAGCCCATGAAATGGTTATTCACAGGCTGAAGAGGACTATTTATTTAGAAGACCAGAACCACTCTTTACCTCCTTGGTACTCTGCTCCCCACCCTGATATCCAGCACTGCTGATTAGGCTGGAACATCATTCCTGGATTTGGCAGACAAACTGGCCGTACAGTTTCTGCAAAACAAACAGAGTGACACCTGTAACCCCAGATGTGCAGACAGAATTCAAAACAAATGCAGATGAAGTATCTCAGCAGCACCACCACTTACACCCCACACATTTTCCCTGTACTTTACCTTCCTTGCACATGAGCCACACTGTGCATTGCAGGCAGCAGCAGAAAGTTTACCAGCTGCCCTTTCCCTGAGGACTATCTAATCTTCACCTCAAATCTGCTTCATCTTCACCTCAAAGTGAGGAACAAGCAGTTAGGGTTCTAGCTCAATTCATCAGGCTAACTACAACAATTAACACCGGCTCTTCTGGTCAGTAGAGGACAAAAAAAAGAAGAAAACCTTCAGACAGCTCTGCATTCTCTTTGCAAAACTCTGCTGAAAATAATTTCAGTGCAAGCAGAATTCAGTGCCGATATATATACAAGAGGTGTGCAGCACAAAATCCTGGAAAACAGACACTCTCCCTCCTCTCAACAGCAGAAAATCCTTTCCAGAGTACTTCTAGTAGGTTTAAGGTGATGCAATGAAATACAAAGAACTTGTGCAGGAAAAGCACTGCAAGTTAAATAACCATTTGTTATTTTGTACTCCTTGCTTACAAACAACCTACACTATGTTTATGAAAGGCACCTCTTATAATGTTTGGTTCTGGGACTGGGTTTTTTGACCATCATTTGACCTACGCTGATTTAGGATGTAGTCAGCTGCTCCACTAAGGCACATATAGCAGTAGCAATACTTAAGCACCATTCTGAGGTAAAAGTACATTATTGAGATGAGCCTAAGCCTCCTGTATATATAACACATTTAAATAAATCCTACTTAGGAAATCAGAGGCTGTGCCCTCAGTCTTTACCTCCACCCTGCCTCTAAGTTGTCTGTACCCAAATTTGTGTTCTTCCCATAAGTACCCACGAGGATTTCTTGATGAAATTCAGAAGTTTTAAAAGATGCATTCATTGCCACTGGATTTTTGCCTTAAGAAGAGCAGAACACACACCAGTAAAACTCAGTGGTGACTCCAACTTCATAAGGGCAACATCATTGTCTTTAGAATCTGTGTCATAATCCGGATGGGAAATAATGAGTTGCACTCTGTATCCACTTCTGAAGAACATCTCATCCTGATTAAGAATCCCAGCATAAACCCTCCAGCTGTGTGGGTCAGAAAATCGCCTGTAGAGAAAAGAAAGGATTAGAAGGTTTGCTTCTGTGGTAACAAGACATGGAGTATGACCTTCCAAACATTGTCTTCAGGAATTGTAGTCAAATGTACAAGAATGCATATGCATTTGACTACCATTTCTGAAGAATAAAATAAACAAATTGCAAGACATCCAACTTCAGGAAAGCTTGACTCTAATTTCATAAATATATCCCAAAAATCTTCGAAATGGGTTAAGTATCACTGTCCATCCCCTTATGTCACTCAGCACAACAAATTAAGTCTGAGACTGCAACACTGAAGTCTATTGATTTCCACGGCTGAGGGATCAAGGAGTTATTTCTGAGGTCTCACATGTCAGTGGTATCATTCACCTGTTCTACCCAAAGCACACAGGGAAGCAGAAGACAAAATTAGTAAGAACATGATCTAGTGAGGGAATTTCATTATCTTGAAAATGCCAGGGTTTTTTTTTGCTTGGTTTTGGTAGTGGTGGGGTTTTTTTTAACATTAAGCACACTTGCTTGATGAAATTTAAGTAGCTTCTTGTGTTCCAGCACAGTTCAGAAATGACAAATAGAAAATTTCTCACAATTCCCTGCATGAGAACTGCCAAGGCAGGAGTGCCTGAAAGTCTTCGCACTTCCAAAACCACCCAAATCAAGACTGAAAACCAGCTTTGTGCCAGTTACAGCTCGGGTGCCATTCCCGAAGCCTTTGCACACTACAGAGCTCAAATCATACACCAAAGGAGGGATAAGATCATCACATAAAAATAAACACCTGCGTTCCTTCCTCAGGGTTGAGGACAAAGATATTTTTCCTGGCCTTAGCCTCAAACTGTGATCCAGCCAACCAACATTAAAAATGTTTTGCTTTGTGGGTTTTCCCTCCAGCAGAAGCAGCCACCTTCTAAACATATCCTACTACTGTACACAAGGTACCACAGCACCCTCAACTCTCCTTTATAGTTTAAAAATGTACAAAGCATCAGCTATTTTTCTTGTTGATGGCTACATAAAGCATTGCTTGGATAGGTATAAATCCACATTTAATACTGACTTGGACTTTACTACCCTGTGGCACTAAGATATGAGGAAATAAATAGTACAGGTATCTTCAAATTGATCATATCTACAGTAGTGTGATACTTGAGGGTTTGGGAATTTTTTTTTTCCATTTTCTTTGCGTTTTCTCACAGTTCAATTCAACATCTTCACGAAAACTTTGTACTGTCTGGTGTTAATTTCGGTGCCTTGAATTTACATCTTAAATTGGGTGGGTATCTGTGTCCAACACCACCACCCAATTTAATTTCCACCTTTAACACGCAAAATAAAGCTTCCTTCCTGTAGAAAGCAGACAGATGACCTGCAGCCAGAACAAATTTTGCCTTAATACCTCGAGCCCACACTGCTGCACAGACAAAACGCTGCACCTCGCACCCGCGGGCGAGTTTTAAAGCGGAAAGTTGGGAGGCTCGGATGACTTTTGTGCGTTTCAGCCCGGAGCAAGGGAGCTGGGCAGCTGAGAGAGGGGTGGGGCTCACCCTTCCACGCAGTGTGCCGCCGTCACGATCCACTGGCGGGTGATGATGGAGCCCCCGCAGACGTGGGTGCCCTCCACGTGCAGGCTGACCTGCCACGGCCACTGCCCCAGCACGGCCCCGCTGCCGCCCACGATCCTGTTCATGATGGTCACGCTCTTGGTGGACAGGCCACACTCTGAGGAGTCAATCCCACACGCAGGGGTTAGTTAAAAGAGTGAGCTGGAAGATGGACTCTCCACCTCTGCACAACAACACAGCTCAGGCCTCGGCCCTGACACTGGGATCCCAGTTCTCCCACAGCGCAGACACCGCCCCCCCCCAAATCAAATTGCAAACATCATTTGGCAGCTGCTGTCCTTGGTTCACCACAAACTATAAACCAGAGGTTCATTACACCCTTCAAGCATCTCTGGCGAGACACACACTAGTTCTGGTCACTGCCATGTGAGAAAGACATGAAGCTCTTAGAGAGCGTCCAAAGGAGGGCAACAGAAACAGTGAAGGGCCTTGAGGGGAAGCCGTGTGAGGAGCAGCTGGGGGCGCTTAAGTCTGTTCAGCCTGGAGAAGAGGAGACTGAGGGGAGACCTCATTGCAGTTACAACTTCCTTGGGAGGGGAAGAGGAGGGGCAGGCACTGAGCTCTGCTCTGTGGGGACCAGGGACAGGATCCCAGGGAATGGCCTGAATTTGTGTCAGGGCAGGTTTAGGTTGGATATTAGAAAAAGGTTCTTCCCCCAGAGGGTGATAGGCACTGAACAGGCTCCCCAGGGCAGTGGTCACACCACCAAGGCTGACAGAGCTCAAGAAGCATCTGGATGATACTCTGGGGCATATGGTGTGACTCTTGGGATGGTCCTGTGCAGGGCTAAGGGTTGGACTTGCTGAACCTTGGGGGTCCCTTCCAAGTCAGGATATTCTGTGATTCTGCGCTGTGCCACAAAGCAGCCAAGAGCCAGGGGACTCCTCACTCACCATCACCACCAAGAAGGCACTGCCTGCCTGATGGCTGAATGTTGGAGAGCGAAGGTGCCACAGACATCCCACCACAGCTCCAGGTGAGGGATACAGAGCTTCACCACAGGCAGGTAATTTAAAGGAACCAGTGGTAGCAAAGACCAAAGCAACTCGGGATCCAACATCCTCCTCATCTCCTCTCCCCTCCCACCCTGCCTCCTAAACTGAACCTTTTGAAACTTGGCAACCAGAGTAAAATCATTTGCCCATCCAAAGACAGCAGGTATTTATGGAGATTCAAAAGGATTTCCCAGCCAGAGCATTTCAAATCATGAACCAGCAGAAGTGTGAAAACCACAGTGACTTACCTATGCAGCGCAGAGAAACCACATTTCCTGAGGCACAGGAATCACTGCAAGAGAAATAAAAAACAAAACAGGATCTTAGGCACACAGTGAAGAAAATGGTGAGAAAAGTCCACCCTCCAGCTACTTCCTACCCTTTCCAGCTACGTGCCCTGCCTTCAGCCTCATCTTCCTGCTGAGGGTTCCCTCCTTTCTTCCCTCTCTCCAGCTACCCTACCAGCAACCATCTGGCCTCCACCATTTCCTGCATTCACCAAAACTGTCATGTGGAAGACTGAAAACAACAGTACAAAAGGTTTGTACGCCTACTGAGGAGCAAGATGAAGAACAGCATAAGTAAAACCTCAGCTGATTTATGAAGCAGTTCTAGAAGCATCTAAACAAGGGAGCTGCAGGAAGTTTTCCAGGCACAGCAGTCTACAGGTTTCGAAACCAGATGCCTCAGAGTTGTTTAATGAGAATAAAAATGACACTTTCCACAGTGAAAGATCAATTTCTGCACGCTGTGTGTTCTTGTGACTGAAGAAGAAAAGCTGTACCAGCTGCTGTGAATGTGTTACAGCTTGTAGCTATTGTCACCATAGAGAAACTCCTGCTGATGGTCAAAGAGCCTTAGATAACTACCTTTGACATGGCAACCTTCTAGAGAGCAAGGAGGGAACAGGATGGGACATCTATTCTTTTAAAAGATGAGAGGAAGGATGGAGAAAAGGCAGCTGTGTTTTTAAGCAGAAGGGAGAGCAGTTGCTGCCATCAGATTAAAAACAAAGTCTTCCTCTAAAAATCCCCCTTGAAAAATGTGCTCGCATTATGCTGCAAGCAGAACCTACAACTCTTACAACAGCCAAACAGAGCCTTGGTAAAAGGAAAGAGGTTTGTATTAGACAAAGATACCTGCTGTACAGCTTTTTGTATAAGTCTATGTTCCCAGCACTCGTGTTCAGCTTCATGTAGCTTTTAAAGCTGACATCAGGTACTACCCCACGACTGTAGTAATATGTATCCCTGCAAAACAGAAAGCACATTTTAAAACTCAGTAGTTTCAGTTTTCCAACAAGTAACAATAAGCTGTGCCAAGCTGGAGCTTCTGAGGTGACAACACTAAAAATATTTGTTTTTATTTTTAAGTAAACACAGAACCCTGGTGGTGCAGCACAGTGCCAGAGACTCAGATTCTTTAAACATTTGTCAAGTTCCATTTCCCATCAAACAGTTATTAGGTTAAAAATGTATTTTTATCCAATATGCACAGTAGAAATGCTCAGCCTCGTGTAACAGGGAAATATGAAGTGAATGTACTTTGCCAGTACATTTACACAGCACAGCAAAGATCAGGTGCACTAAATTGTGACACCCACGTTTCAGTGGGACAACAAAAAGGGCTGCAAGTGTTGTTCTTCTGCCAGGTTTTCTAGCTGAGGTTTTCTTGCTGCTGCGTTGGAGTTGGAACTGGAACACACAAGTTTTGCCTGCCTCAAAAATTCACTCCACTGCTCCACCCACAACAGTATTTTCCAAATGTATCAAAGAAAGGCAACATCACATATTTAAACCACGGAAGAATTTAGGCTGTGGCATTACATGGGGAGAACGTGAGCAGCACTCAGGGCCACAAATGTTTACAGTGATTTTATCACAGAATCATAAAAAGGTCTGGGTTGGAAGGGATTTTAAGATCATCCAGTTCCAATCCCCCTTCCATGGGCAGGGACACCTTCCATTAGACCAGGTTGCTCAGAGCTCCATCCAGCCTGGCCTTGGACACTTCCAGGGGTGGAGCATCCACAACTTCCCTGGGCAACCTGTGCCAGGGCCTCACCACCCTCACAGGGAGGGATTTTTTCCTAATATCTAATCTAAACCTACACACTCTCAGTTTGAGAGTCCCTTTGTCCTGCCTCCATTGACAGCATCAGACCCATGTGTTTTTTGGCTCAGACACATGCTTTTAAAAATGGAGGAGAGATTTAAATTGAATTAATTTAAAAATTTTAACCTTTCCATGTATGTGCAAAGGCTGATGAAGGTTGGACTTACACACTGTAGCCCATGTCTTTACATGCAATCTTCCCATAGTCATCATTCCAGTGATCTTGACAAACAGGATACCAGGATTTGCTGACAGGGGAATAAACTTCCAGGATGAAATTTGGTCCAAAAAGTCTAACTGCCAGAAAAGGAAGAAAGGGAGGGGAAAAAAAGAGAAACCAAGAACATCACACACTATATTACTGCTCTTTCTCTACTTAAAAGGATTGTTACCCATGATATTCACTTCTATGTATAAACTGATATTAATTTAATGCTGCCTTCTACTCAAATTCTGAGTAAATATCCAGGAGACAAAAAATATGGCAATGACAGTTCTTTCAGTGTAAGGCAGTTTAAAAGAACTACCAGTTTTAAAATGCAAGATTACAAAACACTGTTCATCTTCACCTTTTATGCTCAAAGTTCTCTTTCATATTATGAGAAATACTCACCACTAGGATTGCAACAGTCAATCTTTTCTTATCTTTTACCTACACAACAATATATTTTTTAATATATCACACACCGTCTATAAATAAAATATAATCTATTGTAATATACTTCATATTACATCTTAATACACCAAATGTCTTCAGAGAAGCACTTGCAGAGCAAGAATGTAACGAGGAGCAATTAGCTCTGGCATTCCATGTCCCATTATGTATTTATTTGCACAAGAATTTAATATAAAATAGCTCAAGCAAAAGAACAGACTGAACAAGCTCCTCCAAGAACCCATTATTCAATCAAATGGAGAGGAACAGCTTTAGAGCATATGCCAATAAATGATAACCCTACATGAGGCATGTGCTGAATAAAAGTTCACAGAGAGAGACTAAGAGCACAGCTGGAGTTTTCCAGCACGGCACTGGTGCCAGAAACAAGGTACCACACCTTCAGAATCTACAAATCAATGATAGTTCCAATTTCTACCATCAGCTTTACATTCTCTTGATTCCCTTGGCACCCTTTCAGTTGGGAACAATGATCAGGCCAGGCTTTCTAGCACAAAGGAGTTACGAAGTAGTTGAAGACTTATGGGAAGAACAAGGAGTGCAAAATATATGGAAAAAAGACAAGCGTGATTGAAGACTACCAGGTTTATATTACCACCTGAGGTTTACTGAGAAGTCAACAATGACTGTTCATTCCAGAGACAATGTTACACTCAATTTTGCACAAACCCTACTCAAATTATAAGGTAATATTTAAAAAACTGGTTCAAAGTCAAGGCAGCTCAAACCCCGAAACCAAACTGGATATGTAGATATACCCTCTTCAGAGCACTCAAGCACCCTAAACCATTTTAGAGATATAACTTAGGCTAAAACAGTCCTATTAGTAACTTAGGCAAGCTTTGGACAAGGCCTTTTGCTCAAAAACTCTTTGCAGGTCTCCTCCCCAAGCCCCTGACACCGTCACTCACCACAGCGGGTTTCATCCTCCCCGTTGGGACAGTCACTCACTCCATCACACCACTGAGAGGGCGACATGCACACTCCTGAAGATCCACACTCGATCAGGGAGCCCAGACAATGATTCTCTACTGCAGGGAGAGACAGAAACAGCCCCAAGGCTGAACATCAGTGAGCCTCAGGTGCCCACTGCCAGCACCACTTTGACAGGAGCTCTTAAACTCAGAGATGGGAGGAAACCCAGCCTGACACAACAGGATGTCTTGCTCTGCCCTTTACATCACTTGTCAGATTAAGTCACTGATGCAGCTGATTGCATTTTGGCCACTGGCCTCCTCTGATTAAGCAAGAGCCATTAAGTTGTCAAAAAGGAGTCAGCTTTACACTGATAAAGCATAACACTTTAAGGAGGAAGAAAGTGAGTGCTCCAATTATATACTTTTGCTGTCATTTAAAAGAAGATTACACTCAGCCTGTATAAATGAAAGTGAGCAAAAAAAACACCCCTAAGAACATAAAGTGTCATCCTAGTAGTCCTAAATGAACTCTCTTGAAAAGTGGCTTTCATTGAAAGGGAAATTAAAACAGCACAAGGCAAACTTCACTTCAGCTGAAGAGAATTTTTCCAGCCCAGGTTCACAGCTCAGTCACCTCAGTTGTGGATGACTTCCAAGGCGAATGTATCATCCATTGTACAGCTTAAGGTGGTGGGACGGGCTGGGCTCATCCAATGTTTACACACTTTCAAAGCAAAAGCCTCACAGAGAAACAAATAAATGGATTTAAATTACCTCTGCTCCAAGAGAGATCCCATTTGACCAAACCAAAACACACACCTTGGACGTTTACACTCTTGCAGTTAAGGTATACAAATTTACTGCAGCCTCATTCCTTCGCTTAAAATTAAGTGAAGTTTAAATCCAGGACAGAGTTCAGTTTCTGATGCACCACAGTGAGTTCTCTAAGGAACTGCACCACAGAACGTGTTGGCCATGCACAGTCACGTGCCAGCTCTCCCTCAGCGCAAAAACTCTTGCCAGAGCTGGGATATTCTTTACTAATTGTCCTGCAACAGCTCTTGTCAGATAGAGGGAACCTTTCCAGAGGAGCCGCCTGAATAAGCCACTCCTGAACAGTCAAAAAGTTGTCATTTCTTAACATTAAAGACATATTTGAAGGAAGGGAAGAGGCAGCAGCATTGTTCATTAAAAAGAGAGAACAAAAAAAAAAAAAAACAACCCACAAACAAAACGGAACCATTAGAAGGCAATATTAGTTCATCTCTCAGGAGATGAGCAACTAAGACTTGCCTGTCCTTAATTTGGCATGAAATGGAAGATGAGAATGTATAGTTCTAACTTTGAAAGTTTAACGTATCTTTTCTTTGAAAACAAAACAAAACAAACAAGGAGGAAAAAAAAAAAAGGAAAAATAAAAGAAAAAAAACACTTACCAAAATACCAGATGAAGAAAGCAGCAATTGCACAACAAATGACTATTAGAACAGATAATAGTATTATTATGGTTTTCCTTAAACCTGAAACAAAGCAAGGTGAAAAAGAGAAATTAGGTTCACAAATGAGGTAATTTCCACTCATCAGCACCGTATTTCCCTGACATTAAAATCAGACACCTCTTGCCAGACAACTTTTCTCCATTCCACCATCCTTCCCTCAAATCACCCATGTTCCCGTCCAGTTACACCAGCATCCCAGCCAGATATCAGTCCTTTATCCATGAGGAGGTGGTTCCTTCAATGCACGAGTTGGAAGGGAAGATCCCTTCTCTTTGCTATCTTAAGCCTGAGACTGGAAGAAACCCCAGGAAAACTTACTGGACGCACACGATCTCCCGGAAGAACGCGCTACCGGCCTGGTGGACTGGTGGGTGTGAACCCTGGGGACGTAGCTTGGCACTGAGGGAGCATTTGTGGAGAAGAACTGTGGATATGGATTAGCACCCACTGCCTGGCGGGCAGGATAGATGTGTTCTGCCTGAAAGCCGTGGTTCTCGTAGTATGGCGGTGGACCCTGAACGGTGACGTTGAGGGGGAGGAAACAGGAAGAAAAACAAAAAGAGAAACAAGAGGCAAGACAGCAGTGAGGACAAAAGTTTCAAAACCCATCCACACTCAGAACCTCAACTCTGCCAGCGCAGAAATACACCCCCCCACACACGGGCACTTACTGGTGACTCCAGTTTACACGGAGGAAGGGATTTACAGCACATGCCTGACACCTCACACTCGGAACAATAAAAATAACACAGAGCAAGGCTGGAAAATGTAAGACAAGATCAGTTTCCTGATCCAAAGTAACTCAGCCTGAGAAGGATTCTTGAGCCCAGCCCTCCAAGCTGGTGGCACAAACGCTTGCACCGGAACATCTGACAGGGTAGAAATAAACAGCAAGGACAGCTTTAGGCAGCTCTGTCACAGAAAGAAATGCTGACAAGTAACAGCCTTTGTCCAGGTCTAGGATAAACGCTTACTGCCCCATTTTTGTCCTGTGACAACACCAGGTATACCTAAGCTATTTCTGAAACACGCTGGCCTACAACAGGTTGTGGGATATTTATCCTGGAAGAGCTTTAAGAACTAGTTAGAAGCCATTCTAATCTATCCCACCAAAATAAGCTTTAAAAGTATAACTCTCTCCTAAAAGCATCTGAGCACTTGAACTGTTAGTTAATTCAAGACTCTTACACCTGTCTCACAGGTGTCTCTTTCCCTTTTTGCAGAAAAGGAAACACAGCAAATACTCCTTGTTTTAAAAGACTCATTAATCAGTAGGTTACTCAATAGGCTGTTACTTACAAAGAAATAAAACATCATTAAAAGGAAAAAAAAAATTAGAGACGAATATTGTGAACATTTTGATTACTTACTACAGTAGAGGTCATCTTTCCTTTGTCAACAGTACAGAAACAATTCAAGTGTTTGGAAGTGAAGCATGAACCTATACACAAAAAAAAGAAAAGAAGAAAAAAACCCCTGAAACAATCACAACCAGAAGCTTTGTCCACCTTTCTTGTCAATTTTCCCTTTGGGAAAATGCCAAATCTGGAGGGGGTGGGGGGAATAAAAAAAAAAACAACCCAAACAAAAACGGAAGTATTTGAAGAGAGGGTACAAATTAAGGTGCAGCATGAAATCAGATCTCAACAGCCTCTCACCACAACCCTGAGGATTATACAGTGGCAACTATTCATTAGCACGAGCGCCACACAAACTGAGAAGGTTAAGTCAGTGCTCGCTCTCGCTGTTAAAGAATATCCTGGCAACAACCCACACGGTGTCAGTACCAAGTTCAGGTCCTCCTGCCTCTCTCAACACTTACTCATGTAACACTTACTCTGAGGTTTATGACACAGAAACAAGAACACGGGCAAAGCATCAGGAAATACAAATTCAACTCATTTGATAACAGATCACAGCCCCACGAGTCGCACTTTTTTCACTCTTACGCGTTGCAAAGAGTTGTTTTCTTGGTTGTGTGTCACAGCCACAGCACCAAAAACATGGAGAGAAGCACAGCAGGGAAACAATATCAACATAAAGTTTTGAAAAGAGTTAAAAAGAAGAGCTATGTCCAATGTTTCAAGCATACAATAGTTTATTTTAAAGTTAAACATTAACATTAAGTAAAACCACCGATTAGCACAGACACAAGAAACACAAAATGTTTGCTGGTGCAGTTATACACCTCCATGAGCTATCATTTTAACAAATACTGTAATCTACTGGATCTTCTCATGTTACTCCACATGGAAAAGAGCCTAGGAAGTGCCTCAGTCATGCACTGAGAAATACTTTTCCCTAACTTGCAGAGCAGAACCCTGCACACAGGCACACTGCAGTTGCTCTAAGACTCAGCACAATCCAGCCCAGAGTGTAAGATTAGTTTTTAGAACCTCTACCAAGGAGTCATGTCTCCCAAAACTGAACTGCAAACATCTTTGAAGCAGGTTTCAACAGCAGCTCGTCACCTCGAGCCTGCCAATACTTTGTGCCAGTTTAGGGAGGCTGAGGCTGGTATTTGCTTATTAGTGATGGCAAAAAAATGTAAATAATGCACCGTTGAACTTATCTGCATGGCTGACAGGTAAGAAAGAGTCTTAATCCTACTTACGCTAAGTCCATCAGACTGGTGACTAAGGCTTCAGGACTTCTGCTTCTCTTTATGTCGCATCCATTCTTACCCAGCTCTTCACAGCAGTCAAGAAGTGCAGCTCTGCCCAGGCTTAGAGGACAATTAACAAGTTGCAGGAGGATATTTTTGTTCCTTGTTCTCTGAAAAGGAGAGTGGAAAAAAAAGGATTAGGTAGTTTAGTCATAGCAGACAGAGGTAGTGATTCTGAGGTAGGTCAACAGGTTAAAAAAAACACAAACAAATATTTCTTATATTACCATTTGAAAGGCTTTGCAAACTGGCAAGTAAAAGTGTTCCTCACTGGCTTTTTTGGGGAGCTTTTAGGGCTGGTTTGCTTTTTTTTTCTTTTTTAATGAACTGAGGGAAAAATATCTCTGTTGCTTAACTAGCTTTCAACCATCCCTCCCAATTTAGTACTTGTTAATCTATTCCCCATCCAGATTCGGATTAATAAGTTATCACACCACGAAATACAGGGAAGTCCTAGGTACATACAGATTTCCATGGTATTCCATATACACATTTGCCAGTGTTTTAAAACCAGATGAAACCAAACCTGTTAGTTTGCAAATGTTTAAGGCAAAAAATCAATGTGCAGTACCCAATAATGATATAATCTAGTTTTGCTAAGCACACATCACTCCTACAACTTCAAAACCATTTACAAATACATCAAGGGAACTGCAACAACTTCTTAGATAAGGAAGGTGGGTCATGGAGAAACAACCTGTCAAACACTCCCCATCCCAACAGCTACAGAGCTAGAAGAGACTGGTCTCTTATCTCAGTCCAATACTTTGGCCTTTAACTCACCTCACACATCAGATAAATTTAAACAGACCACATGTAAAAGTATCATAAACCCACTCTGATGCAGAAGAGTTTAGTGGGAATGCACAACTATCCACTGCCAGTCATTCTTCCTGATGTCTGCTGAGCCATCATGGCACTTTCCTGGGCACATCTGAAGAAACAAACTTCAAGAGATCCCAGGCAAGGAAACAGGGATGGAATTCCCCCACAAAAGAGGCTTCAAGGTGTAAAAGACAGAGCCCAGGGTGCCAGAGGGCTGCAGGTTAGCTTGCTAACACCTTCTAGCTTTGGAAAAAATAAATCCAAATAATGAAGGGGGCCTTTCAGTCCTATACAGTTGAGTCTTTGAATTTCAAAAACTTCAGTTTACTCCACTATGGGTGGAGCAGAACCAGCACTTGGACCTCCAGCAACACAGAATGTCCAAAGCTGAGCATGTTTTTCTTTGGTAATTCTGAAAGTACAGAAATAAAGCTACTGTCTGTAATGACAGGAGATAAGGAGAGTGAAAAGCCACCACTGACACAGTATACTGATGAATACAGGAAAATGCACTGCCTCACAGCTGGCAGCTACTGCTTGAAGTATCTGAGCTTCCTTCTTCTCACATATGCCTTAGGAGTGTTAATATTAATGTGAGGCTATGGGTCATTAAGTTTAAAAACCCCAGATAATTACTTCCAGTAAAAGTTGTCCAAAAAAAGAGGAACTAAACAGCAATGCAAAATTTTAAAATATTAATTAATTCAAAACAAATTCAATCCAACAACTTTTGTTTTGTTTTAGCTTTTCAACGGATTTCTGCAGATCAGGTCTTTAAGTAAAAGCTGCAGTAGAGTTGTACTTCATTTGATAACAAAAGATTTAATCTAATACAGACTTTTAAGACAATTAGTCCTCCAAAGGCTTGTCCTCCTCCCCACCCCAGTGACTCTGTCCCCTGGAAGGGCAGAGCCCCGAGCACAGAGTTGTGCTGCTCAGCTCCAAGTGGTCACCACCACATCCTCCTAAGCCCCTCACCTGGTGACTTTTGGGCAAAGGAAAGACTCCACTTTTGCCTCCTTACAGCACCATCATGTCATGGCTCCTTCACCCAGCCTGTGCCCTTCATTAGCCAGGAGCCAGGATCCCAAAGGGACAACAGAAAGAATGAAAGGCAACGAAACCCTAAGGGTTCAACCAGAATTTTGTCAATCAAACTTGACCTGCTGCCTTTTCCCCTGGTTCTCCATGCAAGAAGCAATAATGGGACTTCCTTGGTGCAAACCATGTCATAATTGTAAACTGCTTCCCACAAGCTTTTATGTGGAGATCACCACAGGCTGTTTCCAAGCCTAAGTCAATAGGATGGAATAAGTACCTCCAGATATCCTAGTTCAACAGTGTAAATTCAACTTTGAGAAAGAAGCCAGGGTTACATTGGCAACAGTTCACTTCCTGCATTTACATATTGCTTCAGTACATATTTTGTGTTATTTCCTGAGACAGAAACAACATTAGTTGTTTGCTAAGCTCGATGATAGTTGTCAACAATTGAAAAAAAAAACAAACCAAGAACAGAGAAAACCAACTAGTTCTCCACAGTTGGACCTACGTAAAAGCAACCACATGCAAACAAGAAAGATGGGAGAGAACAGAACAGTCAAGAGCCAAATGAATGAAGTCAAGCTCATCTTCTAAAAGGAGGAATCATAAATGCATCCAAGCACTCTACCTGAGCCTGACTAACACAATGAATCACATCCAAAAACTCCCACTATCCAGATGAATAAACTGGTAAAACTCATTAAGATAGCAAAGGAGTAATTTCAGTGCAAAGCTCAACCTTAAAAAAGGGCAAGCCAACAAACTATGGTGTTGATGACGCTGGGAAGGAAATACGCTTTCTTTTTTTTATTATTCCCAACCACTTTATGATCACTGAGAAGTTTCAGTAACATAACCATAAAGATCATATAACCATGATGGGATGGTGGGGAGGAAAGATTAGAAGGGTAATAAAAAAAAAAAAAAAAAAAAAAGAAAGGAGGGAAAACAAGGAAGGAGGTGATTTCAGATTAATTTTCGTTATCTTTTCACAGAGTAATTTCACAGAACAGGACAATTCTTGCCTTTGCTACCAGGACAAGAGGAAAGAAACATGGTCAAGATTCCTATTGAACAATTAGTACTAAAAGTCACCGTGACTTGCAAATGAAGCATAGAAAGGTTAAAACAAATCAGCTTTAAATTAAAATAAAAAGGAACTAAGTAAGATTTTCATCCCATTTCATCAACAATATTTCCCTGACACTTCAGGAAGTAGCACCAAATATTCTTATTGTGATGACTAAAAAAAAAAGTGATCCTAATTTACTCCACAGGGCAAAATTTATCCCCCGGAAGGGGTCAAAGACAAACTGACTGAATGTCTCAAAGTTATCAAAATCAGGTTCTTTCAATGTCCTGGACCTTCAGGAACCTTCTCCATAGAGGTGATCTCTCCACAGCGTGCCTGTGAGGTAACATCACACATCTTCCAGAGGACTACAGGAGACTAGGTAAATATTTACACGAAAGGCTGCCACAAATAAAACCTCAGCATTCTCACAGTTCCTAAGAAATAGGTTTTAAACTATTCTAGATTAGCTCCCGAAATATCATTACACTGTAGAATGTACTTATCAACAGGTGTCAAAAAACAGTGCCTCTTGATAAGCCCTATCAGCAGCAGCTCGGTGAAGTCCACAACAGTATTCCTGAGGCCAGGAAACCAAGATTAATTCTACTTCCACATGCAAAGAATGAAGGCATTAAAAATCTCTGAGTGTAGGCAGCGGTCTCTTTAAGCAGTTATAGGGTGCCATATTTGTACTACAAATAATCCTCTATTTGTCTTCTCTGAAAACAGACACTGCCATGAAACTCAGCCTATCACAGGTACATCACGTGCCTCTGTTAGGAACAGCGGGGTGGAGAAGGAGCTGAAATGCTGTTGCCTGGCTGAGTGGATGAGGAGTGACAGAAGACCCTACAAAAACAAAAAAGAAAGGACCAAGATCCCAGAAGAACCAGGTGTGCTGTCACAGTAGGAGATGGACCTATTGGTCAGGCAGCAACTGCAAACCACAGCACCCACCCCCAGATCACAGGAGGAGCTGGAGGGTGCAGCAACAGCCAGCTTGGCATTTGGGTTCTTACTTCCCCTACACTACATCCCCAGTTCTGCCTCTGCCCTTCTTCCATGACTGAAGCAAACAATCTTCTGGCAGAAGCATATTTGCTTATTATCTTCATATTATTATCTCCTGGCAGTAAAATTCAAGTGTCTACGTCACCGAAAGTCGCTGACAAGGAAATGAACCTCTCAAGAATACCTGTTCACCATATTCGAGTTGCAAATGTATATTGTATTAATATGGCAGCACTAGTGACCCACTCTACAGAAAAATAAAAGCCAGTAATGTTCACAAACCAGACTTATTTAGGTATCCAGTCCAGGTCAGCTATTTTCAACCTGTGAGCTACAGATCCTGAGAAGCTGCAAACCACTTCTAATGGGTCTATAGCAGGGAAGAATGAAAAGCAAATCTGCTGGCAGGAGGTTTGAATTCACTCCATGGGGAGGCTCGTGTTGCCAGAAACAGGTTTCTGGATCCAGGCATCCAAGATGTGGGGGAAGGAGTGCTGCAGTAGCACAGACACTGCTGAGCTACCATTGTGGCACTGGAAACCCTCATGAGGACCAACCCTGGACTGACACAGGAGGAAAAGCCTGTTTATCTTCAGGACTGGCAACTTCAAGAGAAATATTTTGACCAGCACCCTGGAATTGGGAAAAGATTCTTCACCCAGAGGGTGGTTGGGCACTGAACAGGCTCCCCAGGGCAGTGGACACAGCACCAAGCCTGTCTGAGTTCAAGAAGTTTTTGGACAACACTCTCAGGCACAGGGTGTGACTCTTGGGGATCGTCCTGTGCAGGGCCAGGAACTGGATTTGATGATCCTGATGGGTCCCATCCAGCTCAGCAGATTTTATGATTCTATGAATAATGTGTCACTTTGTTTTTCCATCAGCATCCAGGAACACAGTTTCAAGATATTTCCATTTTCAGGCTAGGCTGCCATGATGGATTTGCTCTAGGCTGACTGTCCTATGAACCAATATAATTTTTAACAGTTTAAGAATGAAAGGAAAAACGAAAAAATACATGTTAAGTCCTACTTTGCCATCAAATTTTATCATAGTTCACCTGTCTTTTGGCTTTACATTTATGTTGATACCTGTAGGTAAAACTCACAACTGAAATCATTTCCCAGTTCATTGATTTGTCTCACACACAATCCTTCCATCTCTTCCTCCACCCAACACTGTAAAAATCCAAAATACTGTAAAAATCTTTCCCCACCTAACACTGTAAATCATCCAAGCTGCTTCCCTTGGCTCTTTCTAAAGCACTAAAGGCATTAGTGTCACTTTACTAGGGGCAAACAAGGATACTTAGGACAAAGGCTCAATGTGAGAACGGCCCCTTTAAATTCACTGACACCCACCCAACCCACCCAGGAACCTGAGGTTGAAATTCGAGGGCCAGGTAAGCTCTGAACATAAAGTCACCACGAGGGGAGATGTGGAGTGGGGTTCGTTTCAGCTCGCAAAGAATTGGCCTGGAAGTTTCAGTGACAGGACTGAAAAATTCACTCTTCCAAAATCTGAAGCTCTACAGGCATAAGCGTAACTTGGGGCAAACAGAGATACGTAGCACAAAGTCTCAATCTGAGAATGATCTTCCAAAATCACTTGATGAATTATAACAACTTTAACCAGAAATTAGAGTTTTTGCGAAGAAATGAACCAGTGGTGGCATTAATACGCGCTGGCGAGGCCCCAGAACCAAATGTTGTTCTGATTTACTCTTCCCGTGAGCGACTGCTCGCTCGGTGACCTTGAGAAAGTTGCCTCATCTCCTGCCCTTCATCACCACGGCGAGACACGGGCAATCTCCACCTGGAGAGGTGCGTGGAGCCCTCGGCACCTTCCCCCCTGTCCCCGCTCGGTGTTCTCTGAACTCACAACACCCACCCACCTTCTCTGGGCGAGTTCAGCTCCCGGCTCCCCTTACACACCGGCTTCCCACAGGGAAGCGCAACTTTATCGCGCTGCATCTCCCAGTGGAGAAACCGGCTACGGAGAGGGGGAGACGTGGGGAAAGACGGGGGAACACCGTTTAGAGGGGCGAGCTACGTCCTCGCTCGCTTTTTTATCACCCGGAGCCTCCCACCCCCAGGGGACGCGGCTTTCCGCCGCCGGGGTCCCTCCGCATCCCCGCAAAGCCGAAACGCCTTAATTAAAAGCCAAAAAAAAAAAAAGCAGGCGCCACTCGGAGCGGCCGGGATGGCGATTCCCCCGCTCCCTTCCCTCGGGAGCCGCCCGAGGTGGCTCCGCTCGGCTCTCGGGGACGTGCGAGGCGAAGGGGCCGCGCTTACCTGGGGGCTGCTCCCGGCGGAGCGGGACGGGGCGGGATGGAGCACGGGAGTAGGGAGCCGGGAGCACCCGCTGCGGCCGGGGAGGAGTCAGGGAGCGGGGAAGGGGCAGGGGCAGGTGCCGGCAGGTGGATGCGCCGCCCGGCCCCTTCCTCCCGCGGCGGGCGGGGAGGAGGCGCTGCCCGCTGCCCTTCGCCCGCCTCCATCGCCCCGGGACCACCAGCTCTTCCCTCCCGGCCTCCCATCCCCGGGGCTCCCTCCTCTCCTCCTCCCAGCCCTCTTCCTCCTCCTCCCACGGAGGGAAACAAACAAGCCGGATGGAAGCAAAGGGACACCCCGAGGAGGAGGTGGTGACGATGCCCCCTCCCCTGTGAGACCCCCGTGCTGTCCCGGGTTTGGTTATTGCTGCTCCAGCCCAAGGGACCCGCGGGTTTGTTTGTTTGTTTGTTTTTTGGATCTCGCCCATCGGTGCCTGTTGGGCTCCGATTCAGGTAAATCAGGAGTCACAACGCTTCCCTAACAGGGCAGGTCAGCGCCTGGCAAAGGTTGCTCGTAAAATACCGGCCCTGGGAAATCACTTCCGTTTTCTTCCGCTGTTTTAGGGCCATTTAGTAACGGGGCACTCTGGAAAATTACTGTGTGGTCTCAATGGTCGCGTTGCTTCCAACGCTCTGGTGACTCGTGGTAACTCCTGTGGAGCAGAACTGCTCCTGAGCAGTGAACAGGACTCGAGGAAACGGCACGAAGCTGAGTCAGGGGAGGTTTACCTGGGAGATAGGAAAAAGTTCTTCCCCCAGAGGCTGGTTGGGCACTGAAACAGGCTCCCCAGGGCAGTGGTCACAGCATGAAGCCTGACAGAGCTCAAGAAGTGTTTGGACAATACTCTCAGGCATATGATGATCCTGAGCAGGGCTGAGTTGGACTCGACTGATCCTGATGGGTCCATTCCAATTCAGCACATTCTATGATACAGTGAGTGAAGTTTTTTCTCTGCTGAAGCTGAGCTCCACAGGGAAAAAAAAAATCCACTTATATCCCAAAACTTCAGAGTAATACTGGAAAAGTAAGTTGGCAAAAGAAGAAATTCCACTCACTGTCAAAACCAGCTCCAGGCTAGCTGCAGTATTTCTGAATGCTGTGCTTAACATCTCTGCATGGAGACTACAGATAAAGCAAAGTACACAAGTTTGGCATGATAAGTGTCGGGGGTTTGTGTGTATTTTCAAATGCATATCAAGGAATTACATCACGTTCACCAAGAAGATCATACCTTCAGTATTTTTCCAGCTCTGTGTGTTTAGTCAAAGAGAACGAATGATCTTCAGGCCCTTTAGTACTAAAACATAAGGAGTATTGGCTTTAAACTTTGGCTTAGGCTTTCCAGCTGCACCATTCGTAGGGTTATTTCAGTTCATGTGCTCCCAAAATGAATCAGTGAGATTTGGTAGTTTTCCAGTATGGATTCAGTTGCAGGAATTGGGCCTCAAATTTCATTTGAAGTGGAAAATGTAAAATTGCCCCAAGTCACAACCAAAATGCACTGCAGTGTCACCGTCTGTGGCTTGTCCTTGTCTTTAATCTGCAGTAACTCTGTCAGTGGCTTCAGACCTCAGGGGTATTTTGGGTTTGAAGCAGGGTACCTGGTTATAAGGTTTCCCTGTTGAGTTTCCTTACCAGTGGCCCTGCAAATTTTCACTTGGCATCGTGGCAACAAGAAGAAATCCCCCAAGATCTGTTCTGTTCCACAGGAGAACCTAAACACTCGTTTTCTTTCAAAATTCACATTTTTTTTCTTTGGAAGTCATGTGGAGGTTACGTACTCCTGAACTGGTGGTATCTAGTGCCTCTCTCAAGACAAAGCTTATTAGTTATTAGGATACCTAACAATATATATTTGAAAAAGGTGTTTCTTTTGAGTTTAGAGTATTCTGGATCTCTCTTTGGATTTGTCCAAATGTCCTGCACAATGGCTACAGATAAGGAGAAAGGGAGATAAAAAAAAGCAACAAACAAAAAAATGCTGGTTCCTGTTGTCTGTATGCAGCCACTTCTAAGGTCCTACATCAGTTCAGGTGCTATGAACAAAACTGGGCATAAGGTAGCAGGTAACCAATATTCTGTGCCAGGGAAGCTTTAAGCCCTTTAGGAGGACCCGCGTTGCTTTAGCAGCACCAGCTCTGCCGTGGGGGAGCTTCAGGGTAGCTCGGATAAAATGAATGGCGCTCTGCTTAGTTACAGACTTGAAGATCTGGGCATAAGCCAGCAGGTCGCTGATTACCCCTGTTAACACCTTTTCTTCTCAGAGAGGGCTGAGCCGGTCAGTGAACAGTGCATTCCCACCCTCTTTCCCTCAGTTATTCCCTCCCTTAGTGGCTGGTATCGGGCTCACTAAAGGCTTGGCCTTTCAGATTTCTAACGTAGTAAAAGCCCCTTTTTTTTTTTTTTTTTTTTTTTTTTAACCTGGGTTAATATTCCCCAAGGTTAACTCAGCTTGCTAACAAAGGTCAGAGGGACGGGAGAGCTGGAGCAGCGGCAGCAGAGGTGGGGAAGGGGACATTGCCTCCTCTTGGCAGCAGAAGCTGTCGGGTCTGTTCAGCTTGTCCTCTCTGCTCGAGGACTGAACTCCTGGCCTTGTTATCTTATCCAAAGTATTTCCATGCGCTATTATCCATGCCTGTTACCGTGTTTTAATCACGCAGAGGTGGTTTTTGCAGAGCAGGATGCTGAGTACTCGTTTTATTAATGGATTATAAGCAACCTCTGAAGGAGGGATCAGGGCAGGGTTTGGTCTCCCGCAGTGGCTGCGTGCTTTGGGAGGGGCAGGCTGCTGGACAGGGATGTGCTCCTGCTGGGTAGCCCAGAATTCACTGCCCAGAACTGAGGGTGTTGGAGAGCTTCAACATGACCCAGCCTAACACTGCTCATCTCAGAACTTACTCCAAACACCTTAATCTCACTTAAATATTGATAGTTAAATGTTTGGCAAACGCTTTCCTTCTCCTTATTTAGGCGGGGGAACATGTTTGGATCTTTTCTTTTGTATTTTTTGGTTTGTTTGTTTGTTTGGGGTTTTTTTACAGGCATACAGGTTAGCCTTTCTGTAAACTGTTGCTAAGCATCTGAATAAATAAACCGACGAATACACTGATCTTTTTAAGCGCCTGGCATCACCTACCATTGTACACCCTGCCTTGTGATGCCTCTGGCTTCCTATGACACCTCCTTTACCCTGTTCAATAAAGTAGCTCTGCCCACTCATTTATAGAATCACAGAACATGCTGAATTGGAATGGACCCATCAGGATCATCGAGTCCAACTGCTGGCCCTGCCCAGGACACCCCAACAATCCCACCATGTACCCGAGAGTCTTTTCCAAACACTTCTTGAGCTCTGTCAGGCTTGGTGCTGTGCCCACTGCCCTGGGGAGCCTGGTCAGTGCCCAACCACCCTCTGGGTGAAGAATCTTTTCCTGATATCCAGCCTAAACCTCCCCTGACTCATCCTCATTCCCATCACCGGTTGCCAGAGTGAGGAGATTGGTACCTGCCCCTCTGCTTCCCCTGGTGAGGCTGTTGAAGACTGAAATGAGGTCATTTGTCATAAGTCCCTGGGTTTCTGCGGGCACTTTGTCACCGTGGGTTCATTTCCCACTCAGTGCCCAACGTGCCATATGCTCCACTGTACTTCTGATTTTTGCCTGTGTTTCACGTGCCTGACCGAAACCCCAGGGCAGTGGGAGATAAGACCTCCCTGAGGCCAAACACCAGAGTGGTCAAGGGGAGCTTGCCCTTGACACTTTGGGATTACAGCATAAAACTTCTTTTTACCATTCCAAAAGAGCTACAATTAGAGCTATCTCCAGGGAAATTCGGTGCTAAATCCCACAATTGGGAAAGAAAAACCACCAACATACAGTTAGTGGTGTCCTCTATACATTTTTTTCTTCCCTCAGTAGCACGAAAGAGATCTCTGTGGGCTGACACTTTATGACAGACACTACAGTTGTGCACTCACCCATAAAACTACATCAAACCTGTGAACATAATTAGTCATTTAATAACTAAGCTTTAAACTAAATGTATGTTGACTTTGGAAGTACGTTTGCATCTGGCTGGTATTACCATGAATACACACACATAAATTTACCTGCTGCAGGTATATTTGAAAATCAAGATAAATGGGCAGACATCTTCAAATATATATATTTTTTTTTTTTAAGTTCTAACTGTTGAATGGAGCAGAAGGTAGTCCTTTGTTAGGGTATTAACTAAATACGGTGAAAAACCACAACTTCTTAAACCAATTACCCTGTTATCTGGGAACTGGGAGAGGGTCTCTTGTGCCTGTAGATTAGAAAGGTGTGTCCTTGTGAACATTCTCACTTCTTTCCCAGCCTTTCAGAAACTGTTTTAGGAGTTTCAAGCCCCACACAGGTGGAAACCCAGAAAATTGCTCAGATTCTTCGTGGTTCTCAATTTTTAATAATTTTTTTTCCCTATTTTTCCTCCCAGTTCAGCTTTCTGGTATAGACACAAAAGTCTCTGAGTTATGAGATTCTTTGCTGTCTCCCAGAGGGAAGAAACTTTCAGGAATAATAAGTGACCTTCATTTAGGTGCATGTTGTTTCAACGGGTTTCTTCTCTGTTATTCTGTAACAAGAGAGAATAAAAATTCAAATACTGCTCTTTGCAGGATTTTTCTGGGTGTATTGTAAATACAGCTGCATTTTCCTTCTTCAGAACACAACTCAACCTACAAATTTGACCTGCTACCCACAATAAAATAATCCTTCTCTTGTAGCACAGAAACCGAATGACAACTTTCATTTATTGTACTTTTTTTCCTGATACTTGGGACTTTTTTTTTTTCCCACTGATCTGGTAGTTTAGCTTTTTCTTGCACTTGTAACACAAAGCAGCCATAAATTCAAACTACTCAACCAATTAAGCCGGGTTTATAGTTACTCCTGTGCCAGTAATCAGGTCTGAAGCAACTACAATGCATCAGTGAATTTGAGTTTCGATGCAGAATGATCTCACTGTTCTCATAAAAGAAATTACAGAAATACATTTTAACATTTTAGAATATTTTATTTCGTATGAAATTGCAAAAGGAAAATTACTCCATTCTTATGCAATTGGCTTAAACAATTAGTGAAAAAACTGTGTTTCAGTGTAGATTAGAGTCAAATATATTTATTCTTGCTGATGTATACAGAAAAATACTGATTGATAAAATAAAAAGAAACAAATAAATCTTAACAATAAATCTTAAATTAAGATTTATTTTTACTTTTTTTTGTTTTCCAATTAGAAGCTAAAAAGTATGTTTTGGACCCAAATGTAATCTTGGAAAAAATTAACTTTGATTTAGTGGAGCCATATCTTCTCAAATGATCACTTAATTATAATTTGTTTTAAAATGTTGAATGTTACTCATGCCATCTTATATATAAAAAACCCCTCCTTATTTTCCTTGGCTCCAAGAAGACCACTGCTTTTTGTGTATTTGGAAATAATTCTATGCTAGAGAGGTTAAAAAAAAAACGAACAAGACCTTTTGAACAGCTGAATTTTCTGAATACCTGCATGAGATAACCAGAGATAAATCCTATCCTCAAAGAATTGCCTTTTGTTTGTCTGAATAATGAAGAGACAGGGGTTTTTTTAGTACTTTCCATACTGGCTCAGCTTCAGATTTACTGTATAACTTCAACGAATTTGTTTGCTGCCCTGTGAAAGGGAATTAATGCAGTATCAGGACAAGCAAAGCTATTTTCACATTTAATCAAATATTTGTAAAAGTGCTTGGAGATGATTAACCTGTTATAAAAGGGTAACAATAAAGTGTCCTCTTTATATTTACCTGCAGCTAGATGAGCTTTTATGGTCTGTTCCTGCATCAGGTATAGCAAGTATTTGATTTTTATCAACAATGTGACGCTTCTTTAATTTCCATGATAAACGGCACAGATGGAGTCAGAAAACTGTAAATCCCTGATGGGTCACAAAAAAACCCCACTGGATCAGATGTGTTATAAAGGAGGGCAAATGCAGTTCGGCTTCACCTGTTTGCATTCTTCAGCAAACCAGCAATCAACTCAGGAAAAACTAGATTTAATTGCGATTATGAGAAAGCACTGATTGCATATGCAAATGCAAGATATCGGTTTTCAGGAAGCTGAGCTTTCCATGGAAGCAGCCAGATGTGTTGTCCATAATGTTTCACAGGATAACTGTGTTTGTGAGTAAGGCAAGATTTTCCAGTTTGACTCCAATATGTTATTTTTACTGATTTTTTTTAAATTTTTTGACTGAAGAAACATTATTTGTGCTACAAATATATGTTTGAGTGGAGGAAAAATGGTGATTTCTGAAATCATGTCTGAATCACAGTTACCACTCTTCGACATCTCAGTATAAAAATTATTAACTTGTAGTAGGACATCACACACTTGACACTCTAACTACTTGCTACATTTTCCTCGTTGATGACTGAAATATGTCTTACTTCATCCTTCTTAATTTAGGTCTGACTCTCTTTGTTCTGGTTCAATGGCTGCATTAATTCCTTAAGAAAAAACTGTGTTTGTTGGTCTGCTGTTTGTGTAAAGAAGGGTTGTGTTTGAAGGCACAAATAAAACAAAGCCAAGATACTTCTTGTCTTTAGAGGAGGTGGCACCAGAAAACAATGAGAACTGTGGCATTACTATTTTAAGAGGTGAGAGATTGATGCTTTAATTCGACCTTTACCTAATTGCCAACACTTCAGCATTGACCAAGTAACTTTTTGAAGAGGAAATTCCTGTGTTAGTGTAACTGCTTGGTTACCAATTTTTTTCTTACTGGTTCTGTAACTCCTTTGTGATCAAATCCCAGCCACACTGACACATATCAAAGCTTCCTATGAAGCTGGAATAAGCCGGCTGGAAGTGTTTGTTTTCTCTGGGATTGGTTGGACGTAGGTCATGAGACTCCTGTACAACCACCTGGTGACTAACTTCCAGAAGGTAATTTGAACCCATCCCGAGGAAGGAGTACAGGCTGCCTCAGACGAGTTTCTGCTGGGGATGGGACCTATTTTCTTGGATACTTCTGTGGTAACAACAGCAACAGCCCTCATAAAACAAATGCCAGTGAGGGTTGGCATCTTCACTGCTGCTTTGTGTAAGAGTGCTCAAAGTACAGGTGCAGTGAAAACCACACAACATGGAATGGGCACTGTAGAAAACGGCCTTAAGAAATGAGCATTTCCATAAATACCCAAAGCTGATGAAGCCTGTGCTTTAGATCTTAAAATTATACCACTATTACTAATTGGTCATGTCGGTCTTATAGAGTTTCTTTGCAAAATACTGATTATCTTGCTGTCTGTGTGGACAGGTTTTGAAGGAAAAAAGCAGAATGGAGAGCGTAGATGGAAGTCAGGTAAAAGAAGTTGGCCAACTGATAGTTAATTTTATTAACATGTTGTGTCTGCAGTCAGGGTTTTTATTCCACCTTTCGCATCACCTGAGACACAGGAATGCTAGAACTGAAGTAATAACATCACAGTAAAAATCACAGTGGGCAGACCATATTATTTTGGAAAGCTATAAAAATTTTGAAAGTTTTCAAAGCTGCAGGAACTGGTAAATATTTGAGGTACTTGGAAATCTAACTTTCCTGCTTGCTGTGTGGCCTCCTCACTGCCCTAACGATGTTGAACTCCACCAGGAGATACAGGTACTGCAGTGCCCAGGAACTCGTGGAATATTGCAAGAACATTTCCTTGAGGAGTAAGAAGAAGATGGTCTGTGAGACAAGATGTTCCTGTATCTGGACTGGATTAATATTGCCACTTTTTTTTTTCTGTTACATTGCCATGTAATAGGTAATTGATATCTGAACAATCTGGGTTGTAATTGCTTTGGGGGAATTGTATTTCCATGTTTCCTGTTTTATTTTTTAAAGTCTGCTTCAAGACTGTCCTCGCTTACTTTGGTTTGAGGAAGGCATATTATAAATATTTTATTTTTCTTTTAATTTTTCTTTATTTTTTGCCCCTTTATTAAGGGCTCTGTTTTTGTAATTTCTGCTACACGCAGTTGCCACTGTTAATATTAATTACACAGTAAGTGAAAACATTACCTTGTTTTATGTTCTCTCCTCTTGTTGCATCTTCAAGGCAAAACAATCCTCTGTCCTTTTTCCAATGAATTGAGTTCTAACGAACTACTCCAGCCTGACAAAGAGGATTTCCACACCTTTGAAAGCAGCTGCAAGGTGCCTAATGGATGAAAATAGGGAGTTAACCTCTTCTTGCACTGGCTATGCTGAAGTGGGAGAGAGAGGGAGTTATAACTTCTACAATTTACAAATACAAAATAACCCCTCCTATTTATTCTGCTTTTGGTCACGTATCTTTACCCCAGCCAGATTTGTCAGAAAAGCCTAGTCCATACACAATCTTTTAATATTGGATTACACTTGAAATTTAAGAACTGTGGGATTCCACCCAGAAAACGTGATTTTCCATGTCTCCTTGCAGAGATTAGAGTTGAAACTGAGAGAGGAAGTTGTCCTTTAAGTCTTGGGAACTGTCAGAAGATCTTAAGGCAAAGAATCCACAAAATAGCCAGACCTTTAGCATCCCAATACATGCCTCACAAGGGCAGGTTTGGAGCTGACAATTCAGGAGAGTGCCTGTACTTCAGCACTCGTTTGAGCCCCGTCTGAGAACACTTGGAATTTTTGTCTTAGATATGCTAAAGGAGACAAATTAGCCCAGATGCCAATGAGTCATTTCATTCGACACAATCTGGTTGACCTTCAAACACTCAGTCACTTATAAAAGGACTGAAAGGAGGCCACTGGGTCTCCTGCACCCTGTGCACACAGAACAGCTCGATCATACGTAGCTCGAATGCAACGAGTCTCCACTAATCCAAAAACTGTATCACTGTGTGATGGGGCTACAGCCTTGGCTGTTGCCTAGATGGGAGCTCGGGCAGTTTCGGGCTCTGAATGGGGCAAGAACAGCAGGTTTCGACTGTGGTGAGATTTCATGGATTTGCATGTGAACAGGGAAGCCAAATGCCGGTGTTTCTGCATGGGGACACAGCAGCAGCATCCTCAAAGCGCTCCCAGATGGACCAGCAATGATCCTTTCACAGCTTCCTCAGATGTTCCCTTCCGGAGGATGTGTGATGGGATCACTTCATCCGGCCAAGGTTAACCTGCTTGTCTTGTGAGAGAGGGGCAATGCCAAGTGCCCGGAGGACAGAAGCACCCAAATCAGGCTTCACACCCAGGAAGGGCTTGTGGAACAAGCCCAGTAAGTTAGGATTGTATCTGCCCGTCGCTGTGAATATCCCGATAAATGCAGGTGTAGGCTGTCCAGAGGTAAATGAGTGGAAGATGTGCCCCACACCCTGGTGGGTGAGGAGGGAGGGCTTAGTCTGCTCCTCCTGGGGCAGCGAAAGCCTCATATGGACTATGCTGCTGTGAAATGTAGTATAAACTGAAACAGGGGCAGGTTAATGGTGTAAGTACATAGTAACAGTGTAACGTGTCTTAGAAGCACACGATGATCCAGAGATCACCAGTTAATTCATAGAGGAAGGCTCTGCAAAGAGCCTGAAAAGATAGTCTCTCCCTTGCAGGAACACCAGTTCTCTGTTTTCAGGTAGGAAATTTCCATATCCTGCTGTCCTGGGGGCATCCAGTGACCCAGTGCAGAAGGTGAACAGTCCTCTGTAACACCCCTGAAACTGGATGTCCATTTTTGCAGATGCTGTTGGGCTCACAACATGCCTAAAGTTAAAAGCACAAGGTAAAAGGCAGGTGGTCTGTCACCCCTGTTCTGGGGTAATATCCATAACACTGGCATCTTTTTTAGAGTGCTCTTGAAACTGAGAGATATCTCGATTGCTCTCCCATCACCTGATTAAAAGGAAGGTGAACATCAGAGAAGGCTGAGGAGAAAAACTGCACCTCTCTCAGAGGTGACTGAATGGTTGAGTCTTCTGTAACAGCATGAGCTTAGACGTGTGCTTGGACACAGGTTGGTTCAAAACCTGCAAGAAGGTAATCTTTTGGTGTGGCTTTCAGGAAAAAGTTGCTGTGACACACAAAGAACAAGAGTTTTGGTTACTTTCAGAGAAAATTGGTGGCATAGCATTAAACTTCAGGGCTTCAGAGCAGCGGAGCCACTGTGCAAACCACAGGTCTGTGGGGACAAAAAAAGGAAGTTGAGGCACCCTTCTTTGTTTCTGGTGCCTTTTAGGTTCTCTCTATTTTTTTCTTTCCACTCAAGTGTGCACAAGAACACTGAAGGTTTTAGAGGTTAAGCTCTCCAGGCTTTCCACGTCAGGAGTTACCTCATAAATGTGGGTATCCACTGAAGCCACTGGAAGGAACATTGTTCCAGAGAGTGCTTGAAATGTACTTTTGGCTATGTGTTAACACTACAGGTCCTCACAGCACATACTGTTCTCAGGCCACTATTTCTGTCCCTTAGGAGCACAGCAGTTGCAAATTACCTTCTGCCTAAACTATTGTCTAATGGGTTTATGGATCAGAAAGTTGATTTTCCCTTCTGGCTTTTGCAGGGAACACACAAACCCTGCTGACAGAGCCACCCATGAGGACTGGCTGCCACCCACAAGTTCAGGGTCAGGAGTGTGTTGTGACTGAACTATAAAATACATACTGAAAGAAGTTAAAGGGGCACAATGTATAGTAATGGCACTAACTGCTGTTAATCAACCTGGGGAGCGTCACAGGCTTTGATGGGATTTCCACTCCTCTGTCCTAGGAATATTTGTCATTAAGAAAAGTAGACCTATAATAGAAGTTTCCACCAAGGGGTATTCAGATATATTCTGTCTTGGGTTCAAAGGCTGGTGGGTAGGTGTGGCAGATCTGTAAAAAGCCTTGTTTAGCCAACAGTAGTGCTGTGGGAGAGCTTAGTGTCAGGCAGACTTTAAGCCTGACATCAAGAGCTTTTCCCTACCCTCCTGTGATCTAGGCAGGCTCAAGTCAGCTCAACAGTGAGTGTGTGAGTCAGCACAGGCAGGCAGCCAGAAAAACCACAAATTCACGACTCTAACGCAAAGAATACATTTATTTCCATTACCTCACTAGCCAGGGGATCCCTGAAGCAACACCTGGGCAGAGGCACAGAAGCAGAGACACAGGCACTGTTAAACTCGGTCCATGCCAGAGGATCCCTGGCCTGCTGTTTACACAGGCTTATCAAGGGTTATTCCCAGCTCCAAGGTCACTTGGGCAATTCACAATCCTCCTCCAGCCTTCCCCTTTTTAACCCATTCCTCCCACCGGTGAGCATAAAAGAACTCTGCCAAGTATCTTTATGTGTCCTGTTGAAACCTGGCCTGGAAAAAGTAAATAGACAGGCTATCCAGGGCTATAAATCAAGAAGGAGCTGGTTCTCCTTCCTGCTGCAGACAGAGCACTCACTGTACTTGTGTGAAACCTTTGCCAGTGTTTCTAATACTGCACCCTTAAAACTCTGAGCTGAGACAGAGACTATAAAGCCCCTGGGGCTTGAGAAGCATTTCCAGAAATTAAGATCTATGTTCAGTCTAAGGACAAATGTGGAGCTGGCATTTTCATTCATCCTTGGGCTTGCTTTTCCATGTTCTTCAGGAATGTCAATACTGTGTGCCAGTCTGACATTCACTCAGGGCTGACTTAAGAAGTTACTAAAATGCCTGGGAAAGGTCAGGTACATTATGATCCTTAATTACAAGATCTTCTCTAATTCTTCTCCTCACAGGTGCTATTCAGTGTGTAGAGACCCACAGCCAAGTCTGAGATCAATGTTCCTCATCCTGACTCCTTGTTCTTAGTGTTCCTCCACTTACTTAGGCAGTGTGGTCGCCTGCAGCACTGTGAGTCCTGCCTGTAGCTCCTGATGACTGTTGAGCATTCATGGCAAAAAAACCAGGCTTCAGCTGCTCAGGTGCACTGGAAGCCACTGTCCCAGCTCTCCTGAAGGGAACTCACAAGTGCAGCCTCGTGTTTTTCAAAGCAATTGTCTTGTTTCATAGCCCAGTTCCTCATGATAAACAGGCAGGTAAATCCCTCTTTTCCCCCATGGACATTTACAGATGGTCCATGTCATGTTGTGCTGCCTCCTATGGCTGCAGTGACAGACCCCATGAAAGGTCCCACCACAAAAAAAAAAAGAAAAAAAAAAAGGCTTTCAGGATCTTGAAGGACAAAAATCTGTGCCTCTGCAGTAAAGAATAATCCTGATATGCAGGAAAAAAATGAAGCTTTGGAAGGGGAAATCTGTTACTCTCTCAGGGGATGGGTGGAGAGCCCATCCAGAACAAACCTCACATCCATAACGAGACCTGAATATAGCAATGAAGTGAGTGGGAGTTGGACCTATACATGGATTTTTAAATACACAGTGCTGTGTCTCAAAAGTGTCATGACTGGACTGGGAAGACACACCTGAGTGCTGCCATCCTTTCTAAGGAATAAATCTTTCTACTGTTGCTGACCTGAACAGGGAAAGATCCCTCAAGACCTGGCTCAGATCTCAGCCAGTGGCTGTTTGTATTCCTGCAGTCTCTATAAACTCCTCCATTAGGACCTGCTAAGGGACTGACTTTGTCCTGGACTGCTGAACTAAAAGTAACATTTTTATCAGGGAAGAGCTCTGCTGACTCTGACACTTCCTGAATCAAATGTGTCCCCTGTTTGGCTTTGTCCCAGACCATCTGACCTCAAAGCAACATAACAAGGGTGAAATTAGGGAATAGGGTTCCTGCAGGATGGTTTGAGAGATGGAAGATAAAGGGTTGATTACAAAAAGATCTTCCACATTTTCCAGAGGTGGACAGATACCGCTTTGGGAGGCAGCCTGGGTCTATCAGCCTCAAAGGGGCAGGCAGTTGGAACAGGCTTTTCATACTGGAAGTGCACTGACCTCAGAAAAAAACGGGATGTAGAAACAACCCTCGTCTGAAAAACATTTGATGGAGTATTGCATAAAACAGTCTGCCACGAGACGACCTGAAAGACTTGTTTCAGTAAAGCTGTGTGGGAAACAAACAGAAAGCCAGTTATTTTGTGTCCCATGATAGATTTCGCCTGGGTTTTGGCTGGGGTTTTTTTGTTTGTTTGTTTGTTTTGTTTTGTTTTGTTTTTGGTTGGTTGGTTGTGGTTTTTTATGTGGGTTAGCAAGTCTAAAGCTAGCATGTGCTTTTTTGTGCATGTCTTACCTGTTCTGCTAAACATAAGAGTGGAGGTTGCAGGACACCCTTTTGTACAGGTTTTCCTCAGACACTTTTGTCTGGGGTGTGAGATGCCTGGACAAAATGTACCAAGAACATCAGTTCTTTGGGGTTTTTGGTGTCATTCATCCCTTAGGAAGGGCTGGTTTGGTCATGTTAACAGAGGTGGAGATGTTCTGGCAGGAGTTGCATAGATGCTTTTTCTCTTCCTGCCATGTTTTCCTGATCTTAAATTTTCAAGGCTGCATTTGGACTGTTGTAAAAATGTATTTCCATAATAAAGCCTGACCTTATTAACATAAGAGAAAGAGGAAACCTCTCTGAACATGTTGTCAATATGAGAGACCTTTCAGAATGCTCTTTGTTTGCATTTTGTTGTGAACTTCTGCCAAGTCCACTTCTGTCATTGTATAAAAACCTTTTAATGTTTAATCCTAGAGATTATTCATGTGATCAGCGATATAGAGTCAGCACTCAGCTTCTCATAGACTGTGATGAAATGACAACTATTAATGCATTGAAAATAAATAGCAGAAGCCAACTCCTTCAAAATCCACTGTGTTTCTTCGTAAGGTACCCCATTTTTAAAGGAATACAGTGTACCTTCATGCTTATCAGCAAAGGTGGACCTTACATAGCTCAGTGTGGACAACATCCATAGCTTAGAACTGACCCTTTCCTCTTGAAGTTAATCTGGTGGAACATCTTGCTCACAAGCACAAGTTTGGGATTGCAGTGGAGCATTTTTGCCCTTGATTGCAACACAGGTGGGGTACAGTTAATATCTGAAACGTGGCCCTGGCTGTTGGTTTTAAGAACTGACATTTCTGAGGGCAAACAAAGGCTCTGAGCCAAAGGCCCCTTGCTGGGGGTGCTGCCCCTGAGTGCTGCTGCACTTGGACAACCCGGTGAGAGCAGTGAGAGCTGCACCTGTGGTGGGTGGGGTATGCAGAGAGCAATAAAGTGAGCCTGCAGAGACCTCTGCTTTCTAACCTCAGGCATTTTTTTTCACAGCACAGATAAGGTCCCAGACATTCCCCTGACTGAAACTGGGAGACCTTCCTGGCATGGTGGGGTCTTACTGGCACTGCACTACTCCAGATCATGTTCAGCTTGGCATAAGAGCCCTACAGAAGATTGGTGGACATTGCTTTTCAATTCTTGAACACATGCAAAAATCCACAGGCGCTCAAAACAAAATCCCTTCGCCCGGGAGGAGGCACTGTGGAAATACATCACCATCCGCACCATCTGGGTCAACCCCAAGTACCCAGAGCTCCTGCAGGACCCTCACCCTGCTCCCCAGGAGTAGAAAGCTAGTTAGTATAAGAAGGGAGGGCATATTTTAACAAATAGAAGATAGACTTTGAAGTAGTGTTTTCAATTAGATTAATAATATTTCTTAATTGCATTGATGTATTAATATAATGTAATGTTTTTGTAATTAATAAGATAATAGTTTTAATTACTAATTTATTTATAATAGTTGTTATTTCATTAATATTTTATTAAGAATAGTAAAATAATATAGGTTAATATAATATAAATAATATAGGTTATATAGTAGGTTATATAATAAAATAATATAGGTTAGTTAATAAGAGAACATTTAACTTGTAGCTGGTGAACATTAATGCTTTTGTTTGCTAAAATGTAGAAATAGTGAAAAGTTTTGATAGTCATTGTTCTGGCCCTGTGAATTTCTGTGCAGAACTGAAATAAATGGATAAAATACCTCAAGTCTGTGTGTGGAGATTGGCTTCTTGCACCCTGAGTGAAAGACTCTGTTTTGGGACAGCAGCTTTGCTGGGGACACATTAATAAAAGATGCTGGTTTTCCAGCTGTGCTCGCCTGTGCCTGGTCCATCTCGGGAGAAAGATGGGAGCAGGTGAGGTGCCAGAGATGGGAAACTCAATGGCTGCACCATTGCTGTGGCCAAGACAGTCACCAATGGCCACTTCACCCACGAGAGCCTCTCTGGGAACAAGCACCAAATCCCAGAGGGCACCTCTGCGAGTCCTCCCTGAGCCCCTGTACCAAGGAGTTGTTATCAGGTGTTTTAGGAATCTCCTGGTCCTATTTGTACCAGCTGGGTTGACGGTGGGACTGGATGATCTATAAGGTCTCCTCCAACCTTGATTATTCTGTGATTCTCTGACTAATCACCTGGGGCAGAAACAGCTTAAATAAAGCCATAACAAAAAATTCAGGTCATTTACAACATTTAAGTGTTCTCAGAAAATTGTCCTAAGTGCTACAAGATATAACATAATTTGCAAAGCTACAAACTTCACTTTTGTTTATCTTTTTCCACTTCCCCTTTGTTTTCCAGTCAGAATCCTTATCAGCTTTCAGAACCAGGACTTCAGAAAGTCAAATCTTCCCTCTGTAACCCCAAACCAAATCCAATAATTGAGAAATGTAATCTTTTTAATAGAATTTAGTTCATCCCTAAATACTCGAACAAACACCATTTTTCTCATTTTTTTAACAAGATTTTATTCTTTCTTTGACTGACTGGTACCAAGATTTACCTAATATGAAAAAGGTTTTAAAAATGGCATAAGTGGAGTAGAACCTGAAAAGCTATTAAAAAAATAATAAATCAGTGAATTGTTTTTATTACATATGAAAAAGTGCTGTAGAGAGGACAAAAAAACTTGCATGTTCAAATGCGAGACAGATACATAAATAGACAAATAGATCCAAGTTTCAGGGGGAAAAAAGTGTGGGTTTAGTGCAAAAATTCTTGGCTATTCTAGCTGTTCAATTCCATATAGTGAAAGAGCTTTTCTGCAGAAAAGTGAAAAAACCCATACATAATATGTTTAATACCAGGAAGAAAATTGAAAGGATGAAAGTATGTGGGTTGCCTCCACCTAACTCCTGATAGTAAATAGAAATTAATGATCAAAATTACAGCAAAAGGTATGAATTTTCTTATTCATTACTGAATTCTACTTTATTGTTATATATACTATTTATGATTCTTTGAAAATGGAGCTGTATGCATAAAGAACAGAGCATATTCCTTTTCTTATTGTTCTAGATCCTTTTTTTGCCCACAAGTCCTTAAATTATCAAGCAATAGTTTTCATAAGATTAATACATTTACATTTCAAATGCACGTGCATGCTGCTGGATGAGTAAACTGAATAATCACAAGCATCAGAATAATAACTTTAGGCAATATTGGAATGAGATTTGCTTTATTTTATGGGTGTGTGAGAGCACAGCACAGTGAGATTTTGGGTGGGGGAGGTCTAACTTTAACTTCCTCCTTCCCCCAAACCTACATTCAGTAACGTGTTCTGAAACTTAGTGGGATTATAAAACCAAAATGCAGAGGTTACTTGAGTAATTACACTGAATAATAATTATATGGTAAGAACACAGTTGGTAAAGACTGGATAGCATCACAAGCTTGTAAAACATATATATTAATACTGATTTATGCAGTAAAATGTAGTAAATTCATGTTGTTGGAAACCAAGTGAAATGAGCCCCAGGTGTAACAAATTAAAGGCAATGCAATTATACAAGGATTTAGCTGGAGCATAACATTCAGGGGAGAGGTGGTATTAGGAGGCTTAGTGAAAATGAAGACATGAGCTGAAAGTAATAGAATTACATTAACATGGGAAGTTATCAGAAATTGGGGAAAAAATCAGAACACTTTACTTTTAAAGGAACTTGGGATGAAAAGGATCTATTGCTTGTATGAATTTGCAGTGGGATGCCTGAGTAAAATAGTTTAAAACTCTTAGTGTAGTAATCTCAATTTAAAAAGATACCAGAAAAAAAAAGGGAGTACACAGAAGGAGAAAGCAGGAACAGTCTACTTGGGACATGTATCAAGGCACTGCCAGAGCATGCAGGGAATGCCAAATGTAGGAAAACCAAAGCTCAGCTGGAGGTGAATCTAGAAAATGATGTGAAGGACGACAAGAGAACTTTTTTAAAGTACTTTTGCAGCCAAATGAAGGCTGAGGGAAGATGTTGGCCCGCTGCTCAGTGTGGCTGGGGTTGAGATGCTCAATGCCCTTTTTGCTTTCTTTATCACTGACCTGGTTGTCCCTCTGACCTCACGTGCCTGAGCCTCCTAATGGAGCCTGTGGGAGTAAAGCCATACTTGGAGCAGACAGAGTTAGTGAGTGCTTGGGACAATTAGCCATAGACAAGTCCATGGGACCAGATGGGAGGCATCCAGGGAGCTTGGGAAGCTGGCCTCTGTCACTGCAAGGCCACTTTCTGTCACTGGTCACAGTGAGGTTCCCAGCAACTGGAAAAAGACAATGAAGGGCAAGGAGGATCTGGGGATATAGAGGCTGCTCAGCCCCAGCTCAGACCCTGGGGATGTCATACAGCAAATCCTGTTACAAGCCATTTCCAGACACAGGAAAGACAAGAAGTTGATTTGGAGCAGCCAACATGGATTTACCAAGACCTGATTGTGCCCTTCCAGCCTGAACCCTTTCTATGACAGTATGACAAGCTCTGTGTAAGAAGGGAGAGAAGTGGACATCATATTCCCAGACTCCAGCAAGGCCTTTGTCAGTGTTTTCTTCAATATCTTTATTGCCAAACTGTGAGATACGGACTGGATGAGCAGATGATAAGGTGGGTGGAAAACTGGCTGGACTGCTGGGCTCAGAGGGTTGTTTGTAATCCACCAAGGGTCCAAAGTCCAACTGGTGACCAGTTACCAGCAGCCTCAGGGATCAATACTCAGACCAGGAGTGATTTATGCCTTATTAATGACCGAGGCAACAGTCAGGGAGCAATGCAAGTTCCCCCTGTGGAAGTAGTTGATCCATGGGGTTGCTGGGACCATGGTAAGTGTGCAGATACCAAGTCCAGGAGGTGATTCCTCCCCCCTGCTCAGCACTAGTGAGGGCACATATTGAGTGCTGTGTCCAATTTGGGGCTACCAGTACAAGAATATATGGATTTTCAGGATCAAGAGCAGCACAGGACCACCAAAATGGGCAGGAGCAGGAGCACAGGACATATGAGGAGAGGTAGAGGGAGCTGGGACTGTTGAGGTTGGAGAAGAGACAGCTGAAGGGAATTTATTGCTGTCTGGACCTGTCTCATGGGAGGTTGCAGAGGATGGAGCCAGGCTCTTCTCAGAAGTGCAGCATGACAGGACAAGAGGCAATGGGCACAGGTTGAGGCATTGGAATCTCTGATTAGACACCAGGAAAACAAAATATCAGCATGAATCTGGTCAGACTGGGGTCCAGGGAAGTTGTGGGATCCCTGAGCTGGAAGGGACCCACAAAGCTCGTAAGGTCCAACTGTTGGCCCTGCACAGGTCCATCCCCACCTCACAATGTGCCTGAGAACATTGTCCAGACACTGCTTGAGCTCTGTCAGCCTTGGTGCTGTCACCACTGCCCTGGGGAGCCTGTTCAGTGGTCCACCACCCCCTGGGTGAAGAACCCTTTCCCAATATCCAACCTGAACCTCCCCAAACACACCTCCAGGCCATTCCCTGGGGTCCCGTCCCTGGCCCCCACAGAGCAGAGCTCAGTGTCTGCCCCTCCTCTTCCNGGCCCCGTCCCTGGCCCCCACAGAGCAGAGCTCAGTGCCTGCCCCTCCTCTTCCCCTCCTGAGGAAGTTGTAACTGCAGTGAGGTCCCTCCTCAATCTCCTCTTCTCCAGGCTGAACAGACCAAATGACCTCAGCTGTTCCCTCTATGTTTTCCCTTCCAGGTCCTCCTCCAACCTCAGTTATTCTGTGATCCTAATGATTCATCTCACATTTTGGGTTGTCCAAATACTGCCTCACTTTTGTCTTTAATATAGACAAGTGAGAACAAATTTGAAACAATTCTGAGAGAAAAGAGTGTGAAAGGCCTGGACAGGAGTTCTATGCATAGCTTGGTGCAAGAATATACCTCTGGAGTGTAACAGGAGGAAAACCTAATGTGAGTTTCAGGAAGAGCAGCAAATCTATTTCTCCATGTTTCCTTTATCTGTTATTTTTTTTAGGATATGGTTTTAGCATATGGTCCGTCCAGAGCTTTTTTTCCGGATCAGTTTTCTGCCCAAATTAATTTGATGAAGAAGGCCTGTTTGAGCACAAAGTTAAACAAAGACCTAATTGCAATAAAAATACTTTGCATATTATCTCACACATGTAATACAGTGAATTTTTTTTTTTTGTAAGTTGCTGTTAGAGCATGTAATTTCACCATTAGTCATAAGGAAGGGAATATATTTTCATATCTGTCTGGTTGCCTGAGGAATTACCATAATATGATAAAGGATATTAACAGTTAAACATAAAACTGAGTTGAAGGTGCCCTTTCACATGACGTCCAGAGCAGTTTGAACAGTATCATTTCCTGGGCTGTTTTCTGGGCTGTTTTCTGTTTAACTGGGCTGTTTTCCTACTAAAGTGCTATTATTTTATAATCTTCTAATTAGTAGTTGCACAACTTTGCTCCTCTCTGGCATGTAGCCAGTCAACAGTGCTGTGTCTCAAGAGTTCAAGTTACAGGAACAAATTTAATGTACATTTCAAACAAAGAGCTCATGGAAATTGTTACTAGGAGATAATGTATGCATATGGACTGGACAAAGTGGAAAACATGGGATTGTCTATTTGGAGACATCTTTAGGAGCGGGTGTGTGTGCCCAGGTACTCCTACATAGGGGTGTAAGGTATGGCCTAAGCTTTCTCTTCTCCTTGTCTTCATTTTAATAGGAAAAAAACAGGATGATATAACTGGAGTCTTCTGGACTCTGCAGGAGCCTGAAGAAAAGAAACACCACACATGAGGGTAAAGATGTCCCTAAGGAAGGTCACTGCTAAGAGAATGAGCACTCTTCATACCTGTGGAGTAATCACCATCCTGGCATAGGGAAGATCTGCAGTCAAGTTATGGCCACAAATCAGAAGGAAAGTGAAGTCTTCATCCCTGTCTGTGTCCCAGCCACCATTTCCCAACCTGACTGACTGGGGACACCTGCTTTCTGGATCCAGTTATCTGCAAAGGTGCAGTCTGGCCCAGGGAGCACACACAAGGATGCATGGACTGGCAGGTCACAGCCCCTGAGCCCCTCTGCAGTTTGTCATGACCAAGAGCTCCAGGTCACACAGCTAAGAGGCACAAGATGGGCAGCTGGGAGCCTGGAGGGGCTCCAGTGGTGGTAAAAATTTGGATTTGAGTACTTTGGTTCTGCAGGACTAGACTTCGTTTTTATTTGGTTTCCTTCATTTAAATGGGAGCAGACAGTAGTTGCCTGCCTGGTTTTGTGGGGATAAACACAGCAAATACAGCATCCAGGCACAAAAGTGTGGAAAGTAGATTATCTTTTGTACAAATAAGGAACTGCTGGGCCTTCTAACAAAAAAAACCCAAACCTGACTTATGTCAGCACCTCTCATCCACAAATGTACAGGCAGTGGTCTCCCAAGAAGATGGGATATTCATCTTGCTTTCCCCCACATTTTAATCTACATCAGTGTGTGGGAGAATGGGTAAAAAAGCTCAGAGATACCTTGTTATAATTTATCACATGCATTTGGACTGTTGGTATCAGCTTTTTTGGAGCAGCTCCATTTTTCTTACTTTCCTTCTGTGTTGCTCAATCTTCTGGTCACAACTGGGAGAACAAACAGCATAGTTTATAACCTCTCAAGCATGAGTAAAACACGTTATCTTAAACTACAAGCTAGCTATAAAAATAGCTGCAAATATTAACTATAAAGGTAGAATATCAGAAATATTGTGTGTGGGGGAAAAAAGCTATAAAATTTTTTAGAAAGCCATTATTTTTCTCAGTTCTGCCCAGCTGCGTGTGGAACCATATCCATGCACTTTGGAGACAACTCTGTTGGGGCCCATGTTTTTCCTGTTTTTGTGACTTTGGAGACCTCCTACAGCCTGGATTCTCCCCTTAGCTAATGGTTAATGGAATTCTAGCTGAGGTGATAAACCCTGCTTCCTGCTTCAACCTACACAGCCTCTTTCCTCCCCCTCCTCCCCATTCCCAGTAAACCTGATCAGAGAAGAGGGTTAACAGGGGATTTGCATTTCTCCACCTCCTCCCCTGCTTCTCACTGCTCCCCTTTGCATCTGCATTGGAGATTGCTCCATATCTGAACAAAAGGAAAAGTCTTCAGCCAGAAGAATGGGGATGGTACATGTAAAAATTAAAAAAACCATCATGTTTCTCTTGCTGGTTTGTGCTTTTTCTGGCTCAGTGGGCGCTGGCTTAGTTTGTCTGGCATTCTCGGGCAACAGGATTGGATTTTGGGAAGGAGAATCTCACCTTTCAATTCAGCAAGTCTGAGATCTTCTGCGTGACAGATCTCACTTCCTTCTTTGACTGGGGAACAGGCTTTGTGGAGAGAAGACAGAGAGAGACAGAGTGACAGGGGCAGGACATGATCCCAGATACAGATGCCTAAATTTAGGTTCCTGGAGTGTAGGTGACCTCATGTGAGCTGAGCTTCTACATTAGGATAAACTGAATTGCCTTCCAATACTGTTCATTGTATAGTGGAGTCTGAGTCAACAAAAGTAGTTTAAGACACCTGCATTTGGGACCAATTCCCCCTTTTAGTATTTTATCCTAACCTGAGTAAGGCTTTGAAATAATTTTTGGGTGCTACACTTTTCTCATTTTCTTCTTTTTTTAAGGGTACTGTTACGCCTTAGGGTAGCAGGTACAAACACAGCATTGCTTTATTGTGGCAATTCTGTATCTGCACTGTTGTTAACCATTTATTTGACCACATTTCTGTAGGGAAGTCAGTAAAACATTTTAATCTTAATAAATCTGCTGCTCCAGAGTGGGAGTAAAAACTTGCTTGGACAGCTGTGCCCCAAGAGTTCAGGGTTTCACTGTCAAAAGAGTGGCAAATTTTGTGAAAAGACATCTGGGTCTACAGGAGGCCAAAAGCTGAGCATCAGTCAGCAATGCCATGCTTCTGTGGAAAAAAAAAGTAAACACAGTAGAAGTGTTTAGGGAAGTGTTATGGAAGTAGAAATGAGAGCATTGCAGGCAAATGAGGGGAGGACCCATTCCTCCCTGCTCAGTTGTTGATCAGGCTGAAGTTTTGTATTCAACAGGAAGAGACTGAGCACATTTAAAGAAAGCCCCGAGGAGAGCGGTGGGAAAAGTCAGGAAGAAAACCTCCCTCCCTGGACTTCCAAGGAAATACTGTAGTATTTTTTTGCTTAAAGCAATTGAAGTCAAGAAGGAGTGTAAATTCTGCAAATTCTGCATTTGCATATGAGCTGGAAGGTGTAGTAGTTTCTGCAACCCTTTAGGATTCTGCATCCAAAACTCATTTTTATTCCTGTGATGTACATACCCTGGCCACAATCTGCAGACCAAACAGAACTCAATCAATAATTGTTCTTTTGAAAGCACACAAACTGCATAATGTTTATAAATCCCAAATGATGTCACTGTGCAGGTGAATGAGAGCAGAACAATGGTGAGGGCTACACTCCTCTGAGCTATGGAGCTGTTCCTTAGCAACTGCCAAGGTGCTGGGCAGCCTTTGGAGCCAGGCCACTACCTGAGAAATGATTGAGAAATTATCTCAATACGATATTTCATGGAGGAAATATTGTAAATCAGTTGCCTATATGGAATTTACAGATACAAGTTCCTGCCTGTGGGTAAACTAGTAAGTGAAAAATCCTCTGATTAACTACTACATTGTTATTTAATTCCTTATTTTTGTTAGTATTAATCAGATACATTTTGTGTGTTAAGCATTTGAATTCCAGAGGGACAGCATTTGGTAGCTGCTACAGTGGAAGAAAAAGCACAATTGTGATGGAGTTTAACATTAATATGAACTGATCAAGCAACTGCTAAAAACTCGAGCAGTTTGCTGTTTGCAGCTGTTTGCTTCCCTGCCTTGAAACTGAATTTGGAAGCACAGGGCTTGGCACAGAGGCAAAAAGGAGAAAGGGAAAGAATAAGGGCTTTATCTAAGAGGCCCAGTTATTTATTAAATCAGCTAATAATGACATATCAGCCCAATTAATACCAAGGAGCACCATGAATAAACCACACAGATGCCCAGAGCTCCCAAGAGATGGTGGAAAGCCGTGCTCTGCCCTTCCCGTGTGTCTGACTGCAACAGAGAGCAGATCATCTCTTCTGCAAATCTGTTCCCACCCTGTCACTGAGTTATTCCGTGAGCCTGAGCACGTCTCTTCATATTTTGTACAACAAAGTTAATAAGATTTTCCTGTCCTATGGTTAGTTGCACTGCAGGGGGTTGTGAAGTGCTCTGTGGGCACATCTGGAAGTAGAAAGGCAAAGTATATCCAGTACATTCCCTAAATTGCAACGATCTCCATAGAGAATTGCCTAAATCATCTGCTTCCCTGAAAACCTGTGGCTGATCAAGAGATTTGGCTGTGATTTTGCTCAATTATTGGATGACATTTGTGTCTGTGGAGAGTGTGATTAGGGACTCCTCTCCTGCTTCTGGTAAAGCCCAACCTATAACCTAAAGCCTGTACACTCCAGATCATCCATGTGATCCTTCTTCAGCCACGGATGGACCCTGCTAATCCAGCTTCCAGTCCATTGCAGAATTGCTAGATGAGTTTGACCATTCTCCTTAGTTTGTATTTCGCTTGCCCATTGTTTTTGAGTGCAGTTCTTAGTACTTCTTAGTTCCTTCTCTGTAGAATAAACCACTTGAGAATTAGAACTGGCAGAATTAAAGATCCTTAGCCTGGGGAAGAAGAATATTTGCAGCAATTAGCTGCAACATTTATATTACCATCAAAGGGAATTTCACAGCTGCTTCTCGGCAGTACTGCACTGAAAATGAACCCTAAGTCATAAATGGGCTTTTTCAAAAATGAGTGATCCTGAATATGCACACGACTTTACTTTGGCAAAGATTGCTCTCAGTTAGATTTGATGAGGGGACTTTCCATTGGACTATTCAGTCTCCTCTCCAAGGAAGTTCACTCAATATTTCTTACAGTTACCACGTGCTAGAGCTTGGCATCTACCTCTCTACTGAGGCAGGAATTGTCATCCTTGTCACTTGTCTATTCAAAGAAAGAAATTACTGCTCTATGTCAGGTCCAAGGACTTGTGGCAACCAATTGGGAAGGAGGGAAAGAGATTAGAGAGTGAAATAAAACAGTGATGTACACACAAGGAAATTCAAACGTGCAGTAGGGGCCAGATCAATCCAGTTTCAAATTCCAGGATTAAAAACAAATGGGCAGATCTTGGGCTGCAGGAACACGTTGCCTTTGGCAGAGAGCTTCTGCCTCAGAAATTCTTGTCCTTGTCTGCTCACTCCCTGGCCACAGCATTTGCTTCCTCTGCAGATACATCAGTGTGGCCCTGCTGTAAACTGGATCTCTGAGATGACTTGGCATAAATCTCTCTTCTTCCTTTCCCTTTCTCTTTCTTTTATTTTGTTGTTTTGTTTTCCCTGAGGTTATTTATTTCCAATCTAGATAATTTCAGAACGCAAACCAGTAGCTGTACCGGGAGGAGGAGCAGTGAAGTGCGGCACTGGGAACCAAGATGTTTTGTAACACTGCCCTCGTCTGACCGAAATAATTACCTGATGTCTTGAACTGTGGGCTACTCTTCACCTCAGAATTAAATAACTCGTACCCCACGTATCACAATTCCACAAGTATCGCAGAGTGAGTAGGAGAGGGTGGGAACTGGAGACTGAGGTGCTTGAAACAACAGAGGTGGTAGGAGCAGATACAGGGGCAGGTAACAAATTTTGTCTGAAATACAAGAGAAATTTTCAAGGGAAACAAAGTTTTGTATAAAAGGGTTGTGTGGAGGGGCAGTAGGTGAATTAAAAGGGAAATGCTTCAAAGGAGAGAGAATCTGGAAAAGGATGTGTACACAAAAGGTGACTGTGAGGCAAAGCAAAGAAGGAAGGATAGAACAAGAGAGTGAAATGACTCTATCCTGAGTAGGTCTGCAACAGAGGATTTAAGCCATTGCTTTAAGCCATAGCAGGGCTATAACTTCACAAATAGGGGAGCTATTTGCCCTGTCAGTATTGAGAGGTTACAAACCAAATACTTTATCAAGCTCAACCAACCCCAGTCTTTAACAAAACAAAATACCCCAAAAATCTGTAAGTACATTTGATGGACCATTATGGTAGAAACATGGAAACACAGAATGGTTTGGGTTGGAAGGGGCCTTAAAGATCCTTTCATTCCAGCCCCCTGCCGGAGGCAGGGACACCTTCCACTAGCCCAGGTTGCTCAGAGCTCCATCCAGCCTGACCTTGAACACTTCCAGGGATGGGGCATCCACAACTTCTCTGGGCAATGTGTTCCAGGTGCCTGGTTAGTTACAACCTGCTATTTTGGAATTATTACCTCTCACTCTCTATAACTTTGGTTAATATTTCAGCTCATCTAGAAGAAACCATAACCCTCCTACTTTAAAAGATTCACCTGGAAGCAGTGGGGAAGCTGTGGTGCCATCTCATGTCAGTCATTTACCACAGAAAATTCCCAGCTGCTCCTTTCTCTTTTCGTGCCAGCTGAGTCCCATTAATTGTTGTATCACGAGATATCGTGCACTGGAGTGGTGGGTGGGTGTGGAGGGGACACACACTAATTTGGGCAACCCTGAAAGATGTTTTGACTCATTCCCCTACTGAGAAAGGTCCATCCTGCTCACTGCAGAAAAACAAAACTGCCGTGCAGCAACAACCCTGTTCAAGCCTGTGACTTGCCTTAAAACACAGCTGAAACCACTTTTTTCCTGCAGAGTCAGACCTTTATAGCTCAATCATGCGGGAAGGTTTCCTGCAGCTGTGCTTTTTAAAGACTTCCCAGGTGCTTTGTGGCTCCTTTTCAGTGCTGGCAGAATCTATATAAGGTGGGGAGTGAGGAGGTTTTTCTTTTGCTGTTTTTGGTTGTACGTGTAGCTGTTTTGCTAAAAGGCAATGCACCTTTTGGGCTAGGAGATGCAATTACTGCAGCTTCTCTCTGTCAGAAGAGGCCTCACCTGGGAGGACTAGTCTCTGAGGCAGCAGGTGAGAATAAAAGCAACTCAGGGTTATTCTCTTTTTTGTTTGCTTGGCTCTGCTTTTTGTCTTTTTGCCGTGAACCTGCCTGTGGACAACTTCCTTTCAAAACAAGGGGTGGATAAAAAGGTTAAGCTTTGTTGTAGTAAAAGGAAATTACTGGGTTTGAGTGAAATGTCTGATGATTTTGCCTGTCTATTGGTGGCTGCAAGAAGGGAAGGTGCAGCCAGAGGTAGCAGATGGACGTGGGGAATTCTCCCTCTGGTGAGGAGCATTAGTTAACACGATTTAAGAGGCACAGGTGCAAAAACTGGTGAATGACCAACTCAGGTAGATTGAAGAGAAATGTCACACAGCAGTGCTTCATGCAGGTATACTTGAGGTTCAAACTCTGACCAGGTTTTGGTGTTACTTGGCTCTCAAAGGTGAGGCTGTGCTGGAGAACCTGACAGGATGTCTGGAGCATGGCTGGCTGTGACCTTCATTGGATATACCACCATCTCTATTTCCAAGGAATAACTTCTTTGAATTGTCAGTGTGGGGCAGAAGGAAGGGGCCTCCTCACTAACTTGTACCAGTAGATTTTTAAGATTTGGGGTGGGGGTGTCCTTAGGCACCACCCTGTAAACTACTGACTGCTCCTCAGCCAGCCCTGCCCCACATTCCAGAAAGCTCTGGCCTCCAGCTTGGTCCCAACTCACCCTGGCAGGGGTCTAGACTCTTAAATGCAAAGTATTTGCCTTTCACTTTTCTAATTTAGTTTACGTACATATGAGCTTTCACTTTTTTACTTTTGTATAGTTTGTATAGATTGGAGGAGGCTAAAAAACAAGTTGCAACAGGTATTATGGGAATGTGGATGTCACATGCTTCCCATGTCTCCTTGCCATGAAAATCTGGCATCCATATATTAGTGTATGAGGGTTTAACAGGCAAAGGGAATGTTGAAAACACTCCATCCTCAATAAATACTACACTGAGGTTGTAATCGTGCCATATTCAGGGATCTTTTGGGTGAGAATCCCTGTGACTGAGTCTCATTTTTAGAGCCTGATTCTGATCTGACCAGTTTTGTGTTTGCTCCTTCAGATATTATGCATTGAAATAGTGAATGGCATTGACAGAGCTGAAGGGGTTCAGGACTTGTGGTAGTTTGCAAATGCACCTCTTCAGTGGATCTTATTAAATAAATACATAAATAAATAAAATTCTAAACTCCTTAGTGGTCACTATGTCTAGACCAGTGTGTGAACTTGTCCCTCCACCTAGTCCCGTTTGTCCTCTTTTTCGCCTGGGATGCTGCTGCCTGAGTTTGATGCAGTGAACTTTAGGTCCTCTGTGGAAGGGCATGTCTTTGTGCTGCTGGTTTAGATGGTGCCTTGTATAATGGTGTCCTCACCTGAAGGTTTGTAGTGAATCTCTGTTAAAATGTTCATAAGGTGTGTGGATGTGGCATTTTGGGATATGGTTTAGGGGTGATTATGGGTTGACAATGGGAATGGATTATTTTGAAAGCGTCTTGCAGCCTTAATGATTCTGGGATTCAGTGTTTCTGGGGTTGCCCCAGCTCAGGTGCA
>VYXB01003389.1:4387-20565 GCA_013397135.1 Pachyramphus minor | reverse complement strand
AAACCCCCCGCTGTCAAACCCCCAGAAAAAGCCCCAACCCCCTCAAAGGAGGAGGCCAAGAGCCCAGCTGTGAAGTCCCCAGAGAAGCCCCCAACTCCCTCTAAGGAGGAGGCCAAGAGCCCAGCTGTGAAGTCCCCTGAGAAGGTCAAATCTCCTGGGAAGGAGGAGGCCAGGCCTCCACAGAAGGAGGTGGCCCCGGCCAAGGAGCCAAGCTCTGCTCCGAAGGAGCCGAAAGCCCCCGCGAAGGAGGAGCAGCCCAAGGAGGTGAAGGCTCCCTCCAAGGAGGAGGGAAGGAAGGAGGAAGCTCCCAAGAAGGACGTCCCAGCCAAGGCAGAGGAGAAACCCAAAGAGAAGGTGGCTGCTGTGCCCGAGCCTCCAGCCCCACAGGTGAAGGAGACCCCCAAGCCAGGCCCCAAACCTGCTGAAGAAGGAAAATCCGAGAAGGAGACTCCACCAAAACCTCAGCAGGACGTCGGCAAAGCGGCCACCAAGGAGGCTGAGAAGCCAAAGGCTGAGGAGAAGGTGGAGGAGCCAAAGAAGAAAGTGGAAGAACCTAAGAAGGAAAAGGTGGAGGAGCCCAAGAAGGAGAAAGTGGAGGAACCCAAGAAGGCAGAAGAGCCCAAGAAAGTGGAGGAACCCAAGAAAAAGGCGGAGGAGCCCAAGAAGGAGAAGGTGGAGGAGCCCAAGAAGGTGGAGGAGCCCAGGAAGGAGAAAGCAGAGGAACCCAAAGCCCAAGCAAAACCCAAAGATGAGCCCAAAGCCAGCAAGGACCCCCCCAAGGCCGAGGCCCCCTCCAGCAAGGAGGGCACGGCCCCCACTGCAGGGAAGAAGTGAGTGGAGAGTCCCGGGTGCCAAGGGGCACTGTGGGCATGGGGGCTGCCCTGCCCTCCCCCCCGAGGGCCGGGCCCAGGGTGGGACCCCCAGGCTGGGCTTCCCCTTAGCAATAGGCCCTGTGAGAGCCGCAGGGTGGGCGACGCTTCCCTCGCAGAACGTGATCCCCACATTTAACACTTGAATTATAACCCAGGAGAAGAGGGGAGACCCCCAGGGACACCCCCAGGGGGGCCCCTCCGCCCTTCTCCCCTAAGTGCATTTATTCACTGTCTGTGCAATGGAGGACGAGTGCAATGCAGAGCTGTAGCTGCTTGGGGGGGGCTGGTGGGGTCCTGCCCTGCCCAGGGGTGGGAATGTCCCCCTGGAGCAGTGGTGGGAGGGGCTGGGAGCTGCAGGAATTGCTCCCAGACAGAGGCTGGGAGCTGCAGGAATCGCTCACAGACACACACGGGTGCACCAGGAACCTCAGCCCACTGATCTTTGCTTACTGTGCAATAACCAAATAAAAGTGCTTATGGAGACATCCCGGCTCTGCAGGTCTGTCCTGGAGGGGGGAGGGAAAGGAGGCAGGAATGGGGGTGGGATCTGTCTGTCCAGAGGGAAAACACCCCCCCCCAGTGCAGGCACGAAGGACCCCCCATGAGCTGGGGATGGAAGCAGGGCCAGTCCCCCCCACGCTTTCTGAAGGATTTCAGTGTGTTTTGTCCCTTCCTTCTCTTTTTAAAGCCTGAGGGACTGGGAGAGCCTGGATTAACCCAAGGGCTGCAGCACTGCATGGAGGGCAGGGGCTGTGGGGCAGCAGCAGAGGGGCTGTCAGCCCTCCTGGGGGACAAACCTCTCCCTGGAGAGGGGGACAGGAGGGACAACACCCCTGGGAGAGGGGCTGGAGCCCCAGCTGTGCCCACTGGGATGTGGGACAGGACCTGCCCAGGGGGAGGAGGGGGCACAGCCCAACTCCCTGTGCCAGGCAGGGTGAGCTGTGGGGCTGGGATGCCTCTCCCAGGACCCTGCCCTGCTCCCCAGTTGCAGGGATGGTGCCAGCGCTGCAAGGACAGGCTGGGGCTGCAGTGCAGGCTCTGCAAAAGGGCTATTTTTAGCCACCTCAGTTTTAGCCAGCTCAGCTCCCCGAGGTGGGGAGGGAGGGCAGGAGACAGGCAGCATCCCAGGAAAAGCTGTCAGAGCCCAGGGATGGGACACAGGCCTTGCTGGAGCCCCCACAGGCCCCCTCTCCCAGCCCACCACACACACAGGACACACAGACACGTCTCCTTGGGTTCAGTTTAATCCCTTTGGCTACAAAACCAACCCCAAAATCTTGGAAAAGGAGCTGAAATGGGGGGATGGGGACGCTCCTCCTGCAGAGGGGACGAGGCCCATCCCAGGGAGATGCCCCGGGGGGGCTCAGCGATGGCTGAAGAACCCCTGGGGGTAGTTGAACTTGAAGGGCTTCAGGCGCAGGGGACCCCTGGAAGGAGAGAAGAGGGAGAGGCTGTGACCCACAGGGATCAGGAACCCCCTGGCACCTGATCCCAGGGCAGACCCACACAGGAAAGGCTTCAGGGCTGGCACCAGGGGACAGCAGTGCCACCGAGGTGCCTCCAGCACCCTCAGCTGCGGCTCTCACCTGACCAGGCGCAGACACATCTTCTCCTGGGGGAATTCCTTGGGCCCCTCCACGCTGGGATCGTGGGGCTCTGTCTCCAGGTACACGTCCAGCACCATGCACAGGCGCTGCAGCTGGTTGGTGAGGAGCTGGTAGCCCGGTTTGGGCCCCCACAGCTCCTTGTAGTGCACGTTGACCTCGCTGTCCATGGCCTGGCAGACAGGGAGGAGGTTGGCACAGGCTCAGATCTCTGCTCTGCGCTGTGCCCAAGTGCCCACCCAGAGCTCAGCCCAGCATCTCCCTTGTTATGGGCACAGAGCTGCTGGGGACACCCCAAAAAAGGCCCCTCTGCCCCCCCTGTTACCCGAATGTTGTCGTCGTTGCTGCTGTTCCGCTCCCCCTTCCAGTTGAGGCACAGGCTGAAGACGGGTGGGAGTGTGGAATAACCAGGATTGAGGACCACGGCTGCCTGGAGCTTGGCTGGGCAGGGACAATGTGTCACCCCAAGGGGGGCAAGGGGGNCCGGCCTCGATCACATCCTTGGTGTAGGGCAGCTCCTGGGAGCAGACAGGGAATGAGCTGGTGCCAGGTGGGAGCTGGGAGAGGTTGGAAAGGGGCTGGGAGGGGTTGGAAAGGGGCTGGAAGAGGTTGGAGAGGGGCTGGGAGAGCGTTGGAAACGGGCTGGGAAGGGTTGGAAACGGGCTGGGAAGGGCCAGGAGGGGTTGGAAAGCGGCTGGGAGGAGCTGGGAAGGGTNGATGGAGGAGCCCAAGAGGGAGAACATGGAGGAACCCAAGAGGGAAAAGGTGGAGGAGCCCAAGGAGAAGTTGGAAGAACCCAAGAAGGGGAAGGCGGAGGAGCCCAAGAGAAGGTGGAGGAACCCAAGAGGGAGAGGGTGGAAGAACCCAAGGAGAAGGTAGAGGAACCCAAGGAGGAGAAGGTGGAGGAGCCCAAGAGGGAGAAGGGGGAGGACACCAAAAAGGAGAAGGTGGAAGAGCCCAAGGAGGANATTTTCCAGGCAGAGCCCCAGCAGCTGCCCTGGGGCTGTGGGAAGTGGGAATTCCCAGGGGCAGGAGATGCTCTCACCTGTTCCTCTCTCTATCAGGGCCATGTAGTAGAGGTGAGTGTCCTCAGCCAAGCCGGCCTCGATCACATCCTTGGTGTAGGGCAGCTCCTGGGAGCAGACAGGGAATGAGCTGGTGCCAGGTGGGAGCTGGGAGAGGTTGGAAAGGGGCTGGGAGGGGTTGGAAAGGGGCTGGAAGAGGTTGGAGAGGGGCTGGGAGAGCGTTGGAAACGGGCTGGGAAGGGTTGGAAACGGGCTGGGAAGGGCCAGGAGGGGTTGGAAAGCGGCTGGGAGGAGCTGGGAAGGGTCTGGGAGAGGTTGGAAAGGGGCTGGAAAGGGGCTGTAAGGGATCCATCCCCGTGTTTGGCACCTACAGCGTAGTCCTCGAAGGGAATGGCCGCCCACTTCACCAGGCGGGACACGACCTTGGTGGGGAAGAGCTGCTGGCACTCGCTGGACACCGGCACCACCCCGTGCTCTGGGGACAAGGACAGGGCCAGCTGAGCAGGGCAGGGCTGGGCACGAGCTCTGCCCCTGTCCTGACCCTGTCCTGCAGGGGGGAGGACCCCAGACCAGGACCTGGGATGTCGCTGTCCTTCACACCTCCATTGGCTGCTCAGCAGGACCAGCACAGGCCTGGGCTGGGATCCCACTGGATCCCTGGATTGGGATCCCATTGGATTCCTGGGCTGGGATCCCCCCGGACCCCTGGATTGTGATCCCACTGGATTCCTGTGTTCTGATCCCACTGGATCTCTGAGCCATGATCCCACTGGATCCCTGTGTTGTGATCCCACTTGATCCCTGAGTTTTGGTCACACTGGGTCCCTGTGTTATGATCCCCCTGGATCCCTGGGCTGCTCAGCAGGCCCATGACATGGGTCATGTGCAGTTCCCCTCCCACCATGGCCCAAATCTCTTCCCAGCACTGGAATGGCCATTCCCAAGGGGGTGCTGGGAGGCAGCATCCCCCATCCCTCATCCCCATCCCTGCTGCCCTCACGGACACAGGGCACAACTGGGAGTGCTGCAGGTGGCACTGCCACCTGCTGCAGGTGACACCAGCCAGCTGTCCCCTGCAGCCCTGTCCCCTGGGATGTGTGGTGACCCTGGCAGGACCCTGTCACTGCATTCCTGTCCCCTGGGATGTGTGGTGACCCTGGCAGGACCCTGTCACTGCATTCCTGTCCCCAGGGATGGATGGTGACCCTGGCAGGACCTGGTCACTGCATTCCTGTCCCCAGAGATGTGTGGTGACCCTGGCAGGACCCTGTCACTGCATTCCTGTCCCCAGGGATGTGTGGTACCCTGGCAGGACCCTGTCACTGCCTTCCTGTCCCCTGGCACTCACCCAGGGAGGCAAACTGCTTGTGCAGGGCCAGGCGGGACTGCAGGCGGCTCCGCAGCAGCTTCACCGTCAGCTCCATGTGGCTGGCACTCAGAGAGTTGTCTGCAGTGACTGTGTGCTGTGGGCAGGAGGGATGGCACTGGCATTGGCACCCCACAGTCCAGGAGCCCCCAGCTGGGTCACTCAGTGTCCCTTACAGGGCTTAGACCATCCCGTCTGTGCCCCACACCCAGCCACGGGTGCACTGTGGTTTGGGAGCAGCTCTGAGGGGACAGGACAGGACACAAATGTCCCCAGAGTGTCCCCAAAGCTGTTGTGGGGGACAGGGGAGGGGGTGTGCCATGCCTGAGGCTGATCCTTGGGGAAGTGCAGGCCTCCCAGCTTCTGCACCCACACGTAGGGGTGCCCCAGCTCCGTCACGTAGTCACTCAGGGTCACGATGCTGGGGGGACAACAAGGAAGGGTCATGTCACCCCTGAGCAACCCCTCACCCTGTCCCACAGCTTCCAAAGCCTCCCTGAGAGGCCAGGGAGGGATGTGCCATGCTGGGAGTGGGGCCCTCAGCCCAACCACCCCCCACTCACCCCACTTTGTCGAACTGGAACTGGTTGGCCGGGTTGGGGGTTTTCCTGCCGTGGTCTCCTGGGTAGAGGCAGTTGAGGAGGGAGTCTGGGGACAGCAGGTCCCTGCAGGAGGAGAGCACAGGTCAGGCAGAAGCAGCCTGGGCTCTGCATCTCTCTGGGGTGGCCACTAACAGGCCCCAAACCCAGAGAAGAGGATTATGAGCTCCATGAGTTCAGGACCAGAGTGCCTTTCCCCGAATTCCTCTCCGTAAGATCTGTCTCCACCCTGGCTGGGAAGAAGATGGGAATCACAGGGTACCAAATTCCCAGGAGGCTGCTCCCTCCAGTGCATGTCTGACTGTATTCCCAAGCCTGACCAAGCACAGGGGGCTGTAGGATTTGGGGTCTGGCTCCAGGTACAGCCTCCCTGGTCGGGGTAACACAGCCAAGGGCAGCAGGAGGGAGGGAACACCCTGTACAGGAACTGCTGCCACAGAGGGTTTGGGGTGTCCCCAGTGACAAGAGCACCCCAAGGGCATGGGAAAGCTGCACATGGGGATGGGCTGGGAGGCAACACCTGCTTCCAGGTGAGTCCAGACCGGCCTCTCCCACCTCCCTCTTCCTCAGGCACCTCCTCCTGTCCCAGGGAGAGCCACAGCAGAGCTGGCAGCTTGTGGGAGCTCCCTGGGCAGGCTCCCAGAGCTGCCACTTCAGCTATTCTTCACCCCACTCAGGCTCCAGAGGACTCAGGGGAGCACAGGGAGAGGCACTGAGTCTCCAGAGCTCAGCACAAGGTGACCTGAGGGGCAGGTGAGAAGCTGCCAGCACGGCCTGGGGGAGGGAGGCTGAACAGGACAGCAGGAGAGGCTCTTCCCAGCTCCTGACTGCTCTGCCAAAGGTTCCCAAACTCCCTGCTCCTGGCTTGGCATGGCAGAGGGAGAGGAGGAGGGTGCCTGGGCTGAGCAGGGCTCCTGGATCCCACTGAGAAGAGGGGGCACTGCCCAGTGAGCTCCAGGCTGTCCAGGGCTCCTGGACCCCAAGGAGTCACTGCCCAACAAGCTCTGGGCTGTGCAGGACTCCCCGACCCCATAGGGCCACTGCCTGATGAGTTCCAGGCTGTGCAGGGCTCCAGGATCCTGTGGGATCCCTGCCCCACAATCCCCAGGCTGTGCAGGGCTCCAAGATCCCATGGGATCCCTGCCCCACAATCCCCAGGCTGTGCAGGGCTCCAGGATCCCATGGGATCCCTGCCCCATGATGCCCAGGCTGTGCAGGGCTCCAGGACCCTATGGGATCCTTGCCCCATGATTCCCAGGCTGTGCAGGGCTCCAGGATCCCACAGGCCCCACGATGCCCAGGTTGGAGCCCACCAGACCCCCTTACCCAGCACTGATGGCCGTGGTCATCTCCATGGCCGTGGTGACCTTGGCCTTCACCGTCATGACGTTGAGGTTCATCAGGTAGTGGAAGGTGAGGTGCAGCACGTTCTCATCTGTGCCAGAGCAGGGACAGCATCGGTGGCTGCTCCAGCCCCGAGCCACCCCCTCCTCTGCTGGGACAGCCAGGGCAGAGGGGTGGTGTGGGAGCACCACTGGAACCCCAGCATGACCCCACCAGCCTGTCCCAGGTGTGTCTGCCAGGCCCAAGGCCCAAGAGAAGAGAAAAGCTCCCAGCTGGGTGGGGTTGCTGCAGGGTAAGGTCACCCCTCTGTGTGTGGTGGGCGAGAGGAGCTCAGGGAGGCAGAGCTGAGGGACCACCTCGCTCAGACTCCATGGAAGGCTCAGGAAAACCCCTCCACCCCCCCAGCTCTCCCCGAGGACCCCAGGGTGCTGCTGGGCCGTCCCTGTCCTGCTGCCCCACCCCAGAGCCCTCACCTTTGCACTTGAGGTCGATGGTGACAGACAAGGGGTGTCTCTTGAGCATCTCCTTGCGCTTGTCGTCCAGCTGCACTCCCAGGGTGGGTCTGCGCCGCTTCTGGGGGGACAAACAGCCCTCAGAGCCTCCTCCTGCTCCTCCCCAACCCAGGGATCCCACCTGCCCATCCTGCTGCTCTTTCCTTCTCCTTCAATCCCCCAGAACCCCAGTGGCACAGGCACAGAGCTGCCCGTGGGAGGGAGGGCAGCAGGAAACCCTCGCCCAGCTCTGGGTCTTGTTCCTTCAGCTCCCAGGAGCATCCCCAGCCCTGGGAGACAGAGCCAAGGGCCTGCTGGCCCCAAAAGCTTCCCCACTAAAAGGGGCAGCTCCTAGAATCACTGCATTGTTCAGGTTGGGAAAGATCCTTCAGATCATCAAGTCCAACCACCCCCCAGCACTGCCAAGGCCACCACTGACCCCTGTCCCCAGGTGCCACATCCACAGGGCTTTTAAATCCCTCCAGGGATGGGGACTCCACCCCTGCCCTGGGCAGTTGTGCCAGGGCTGGGCAGCCCTTTCCATGAAGGAATTATTCCTGATNCTGCTGCTCCAGCCCCTTCCCAGCTCCCTTCCCTTCCCTGCACACAAGGCTCTTCCCTTTACTCTTCCCCCCCAGGCACTGCCCAATACACCCAGTGTTCTGCCAAGTGGTGGGAGTGGAGGCCCAGACCCCCCTCAGGCTTTGATGTTGGGGGCAACCAGCACCTCCAGCCTCTCCCCAGCATCCAGCAGGAACTATCTGCAGGATGAACCCTTCCTTGAGGGAGTGCTGAACAACCCCTGGTGCAGAGGATGCTTCTGGTACAGGATGGACACAGATCCCTCCCTGTTGGACACCAGCTCCCTGCCCTCAGGCTATTTATACAAAGTGGAGCAGCTCCATCTGGGATGGGAGTGTGGTGGGACACACTGGAGCAGCTTTGTATCCCGGCTCTCCTGCATTTAGGACAGAAACTGGGAAATGGCACCTCCCTCCTGCCAAGAAACGTCTGGATTTAACACCAGAGCCCCTCCACACACACTCAGAGCGTGCAGGGACCAGCTCCCAACCCCACCCAGGCCCAGCTCTCCCAGCAGCTCCCAGGATCCAGCAGGAGCAGGATCCAGAGCTGTCCCTTACCGTGGTCTGCTCCTCCTCCGCGTCTGAGTCGCTCTCATCGTCTGCACAGAGAGAGGGGGGTGAGCAGGGACCACCCAGGGCTCACTTCTCCCACCACCAGCCCCTTCTCCAAGGGATGCTCCCCCAGACATCCCTCTCCCAGCAAAAGCAGGGGCCCAGGAGCTGCAGACACACAGCAACATGTCCCCCAGTCACCCCCCAACTCACCCTGCGAGTCCTCGGGGGGTTTGTACAGGGCCTTGGCTTCCTCCACACTCCCCTCGATGGCCACCACCAGCTTCTTGTCTGCAGGGCACACAGGAGAACTGAGCCAGGGATCCCACTTCTGCTGGGAAAGGCAGCTGGCAGGGCAGCCCTGCCCCCAGAATTCCTGCTTCCTGGCAGGACAATCTCCAAGAAAGGGTCAGTGAGAAGAGCAGTTGTCTGGAAAGTTCTGTGGGGCCACCAAGGAAAGTGCTGGGTGTTGAGGGACTCTCCCTGCAAACCATGGAGGCCAAATCCTATCAGGAGCCAGGAGGGACTGGGTCTGGCTGGCACGAGAAGGGATGAGCAGCAGTGTCACCATGGTTGTGGATGCCTCTGAGCAGGGACCTGCTGTGGCCACGTGCCACAGTGTCCTTCCATGTTCCCCTGCTCCCAGAGTGGCATGAGAGCAGGTGACACCACATCCCTCTCCATCCACACAGCCCACTGGGATTCCTGACCCCTTCCAGGAAATCCCTCCCACCTCAGGAAGCTCCAGAAAGCCCCTAAACATACAAAGCTTCCCGAGGGGATGAAAGCTTCCAGATGATCCATGGGAAAGGCACCCCCTGCCCTGGTGTCCCCACCAACCACGGGTGGCACGAGGCAGTGCCCACCCCACGGGGTGACAGCTCTGGGGAGGCTGTGACAGCACTGAGCCAGCTCCCAGGCTGCAGGGACATCCCTGCTGACCTTGGGAAGGCGGGAAGGGGTGGGAAGTGAGCTTCCCAAGCAGTTCTCCAGCCAGGCAGCTGAGCCAACAAGGTTTCAAATGCTGCTGCCTCACTGCTCCGGCCATGGGGCCACCCCGGGCTCAGCACAATCCCACAGCACATGAGCTGCAAAGACCCCCCCAGAGTGGTGATTCCTGCAAGCAGGAGTGAAATCTGGCCTGTGGGGTGAGCCCAAAGCCCTCTCCAAGGGCCGTGTTCCTGCTCTGTGCTCACCACAGGCCTGTCCGTAGGCGCTGGCTTGGACAAAGAGGACGTAGAGGGGCGGCGGGAGGTGCCGGGCGGTCTCGTACTGCTTGTGTGCCTGGTCAAAGGGCATGAACAGGTACTCCTGGACAGGCAGGGAGGCCTGGGAATGACAGGGACAGCCTTCAGCACTGGGAAGGGAGCAGCTCATCCTCTTCACCCACTCCCGAGCCAGTGGGAGATGGAGCCAGCACTGGGTTAAACACCACGGGCACAGTGAGCCCCAGGGAAGGGCTGGCCTGGCCTCGGCTGGGAAAGTTTTGGAGCTGAAAATAACCCAGTTCCTCCTCCTGTTCTTCCCTCCCAAGGCAGTCTCAGGGGGCTGGAGCAGCGTGGGACTCTCCAGGGAAAGGCCCATTTAGCAGCTCCTCCAGCTCCGCAGGAATTGCCGCATAAACAAGGAAGCTCCAGAGGGGTCTCAAGCTGCCCCTCATCCCCTGGGAATGAAACCTGTCCAGATCCACATCCAAAGCAGCCCAGACACTGCCCTTGGGAGCACAACCTCAGCTCAGCCCCCAAGACCTGGTCCCTCCTGCAGAGCTCAGGTACCTGCATGATGCTGTTGAGCCGAGGCTGGAGGCTGCTCAGATATTCCTTCTTCACCTCAATCTCCTTCAGGATCTTCTCCTTGCTGGTCAGGCATTCCTTGTACTTCTCTGCCAGCCTGGCGGTGGGAATTCTGTTACTGCCATAGGCCAGAGCTGCAAAACCTGCCAGGAGCCACCTGGGTGACAGGCCCCAGCCCTCACAGGCCACTGCAGCAACCAGGAGAGCTCAGACACGGCACAAACAACTTGCTCCCAGTGCCAAGGGCACGTGGAGGAAGGAAGGAACAGATCAGAGATGGAAAACAAGCAGGGAGACAGAGGGGAAGCTCAACCTCGTGCTCTGAGAAGGGGCAGCAAGTGGAGCTCTGCTCCCACAGCAGCCACAACCCCACTGAGCTCCCAGAGAGGCTTTTCCACTTCATGACATGTCCCACAGTCAGGGTCTGACACAGAAAGCCCAGGGAAATGGAAGCTCACCACTGGGTTTAGGGAGAACATGTTAAATCTCATTGCTATTGACTGCAAGTGCTTTTCCAGCAGGTGCAGGGAAGCTGGGAATGGGAGTGAGCTGTTCAGGACAGGCCCCCTCTGAGGGGGAACAGACCCCACACTGCAGGACTTGGAAATTGTTTCCAAGCCAAGCTGTATTTGTGGGGGTCAACACACACCCCAACAGGCTCCTACATGGGTTTTGAGGTCCAGTTTTCACACCCCCCAAAACAGAAATCCCTGAAATCCCCACACTCCCTCCAGAGGCACCTTGCAGAGCATTCCAAAGCCAATCCAGCACTCCAGCACCAAGGTAAGTCATGGATGGATGTGAATGATCCCAGCATGGGAATTACCCAGAGCACCACCAGCATCTGCTCCCGAGCAGCTGAACAGCCCATGTCCCACCCCAGCAGTGGGAGGTGCACACTGGCATTCCCTGGATAGCATGGGGTGAGGACTGGGAATTCCAAGGCATCTCAGCAACTTAACTGTGGGTCTCCATGAGGTTTGCAAGGATCATTTTAATCAGAACCCTCCGAGACCTCCAGCTGATGTGCCTCAGGCAGAGCCAGCTGGGGGATGCCAGCTGTGCCCTCCACCAGGAAAAAGCAGCCAGGTTTGAGGGGAAGGGTCTGGGAGAGGGGAAGCACGAGGGGCTGGAGTCACCCAGCACCTCTGGCTGGGCTGCCCTCAGGTAGCACCCACTGCCACATTCCAGGAAGGATCTTTCCAGAAGGCTGGCCCTGGATGCTGCCTGACTGTTCTCCAAACACAGGAATGCTGGGTCATGTTTGCTTTTCCCCCAGGGCAAGAGTCAGGGAGCAGCTGAGCCCCAGGACAGTGTGACAGGGTGGATGTTTGGCAGCTCCACCCCTGGCACAGAACCACAGAACAGCAGCAGCTCCAGGCTGTGCTGAGCCAGGCTGGGCTCCCTCTGCTCCCTGCAGACAGAACAGGGATCACCAGGCAGTGAAAGAAAACTCCCTGACCTGTGGAATAAGGATCACACCAAGCCCAGCTCCACACAGAGGGAATCTCCCAGTCACACAATGAACCTGTCACTTGTTCCACACTGACTGATCCAAGAGGGTGTGAAAACCTTCAGCCCCCACATTTGCTCTCCCAGCAGCTCCAGGTACCTGCCCATTTCCCTGGAGCAGGGACACCCAGCAGCTCCAGGTACCTGCCCATTTCCCTGGAGCAGGGACACTGCTGACCCACCTCTTGCGCTGCTCCAGCTCCCAGTCCAGCCGGGCCAGGGTCTGCTGGTGGGGCTCTGCCAGGGTGATGGCAGGGCGGCTGATTTCGGGGGGGGCCTCTCTGTAGAACTCCTCCAGGCTCACCAGCTCGATCTCCTCGTGTTTGGACCTGCAGGGACAGGAGGAGCAGGTCAGGGAAGGGTGGCAAGTGCTGCAGGACACAAGAAGTCCCATGGGAGTGTTCTACTGGTGCTTCCTGCCCCAAATTCCCTCTCTGTGTGAACCACCCCCATTAATGAGCTGAACCTGCTTTCTCCTCCACTGTCTGTGCCTAAAGGGGCTCCAGGAGAGCTGGAGAGGGAATTGTGACAAGGGATGGAAGGACAGGACACAGGGAATGGCTTCCCACTGCCCAGAGGGCAGGGAAAGATGGGATATTGGGAAGGAATTCCTGGCTGTGAGGGTGGGGAGGCCCTGGCCCAGGTTGCCCAGAGAAGCTGTGGCTGCCCCTGGATCCCTGGAGGTGTCCAAGACCAGGTTGGAGCAACCTGGGCTGGTGGAAGGTGTCCTTGCCCATGGCAGGGGGTGGGACTGGATGGGCTTTAAGGTCCCTTCCAGCCCAAACCATTCCATGGTGCCATGACACCTGGAACACCCGTTCTCCTCCCGCAGGGGCAAGAGCTCCCAAACACTGGAAGCCTCCACCCCACCCCATCACTGTCGCTCTCTCTGCTCCCTGGCCAAACTCACTTGAACTCCAGGCACTTGGTGATCTCCTTCTGCAGGTGCATCACCTCGTAGAGCAGGTTCTGGAGCTGCAGGTGATAGGCATCCACCTTCTGCTTCGCCTGGAACACAGACACGGTTGGAGCAGGGATGGAGCTGTGCCTTCCAGGAGTCACCAACACCCTCCCCCTCACCGCACCACCCTGGGACAGCTGCTTTTAGGCTAGGCAAGGATTTTTTGGGGGAAGAATGACATTTTTAGGGACAGGGGAAGCAAAGATTGTGACATTAGATTGCTTTTTCTAATTCCAGCAGTTTTCCAAGCCAAGGAACAGGACAAGCACGTGGATTAAGTCCCCTCTCCAAGAACTCCTGAGCTTCCAGGCCAATCACACACCCCTTTATGCACCAGATGGGGCTTTCTGACACCCCTCATGTTCAAGGCAGAGGCAGACAGCCCTCCTTCATTAATCACTACAGTTCCAGCTCCCCTGCACCCAGCAGAGGTTTTCCAGGATCGCATCTCCGGATAAACCTCCAACCCAATCCCCACGACCTGGCTGGGGGGTAACTCCTCACACCACGTGCACCCCGAGACAGGAACAGCAGGAAGAGCCCCTCCTGCCCCCTAAATCCCAGCCTGGGTGCCCCCTTCACCTCGTGGGTCTGGTCCCTGCCTTTCTTGAGCCGGATGTGGGCCAGGCGGTTGAGCTTCTTCAGGGTCATGAAGTGGACGCAGCTCTGCACGCGCCGCTCGTCGATCTCCGAGGCCTGGGGGGCGGGAAGGGGACGGGATCGGGAGGGAGGAACCCCGGAGAGCCTTCACTCAGGGAATTCCTGCAGGTCCTGCCACAAAACGGGCTCCACACATTGCCAAGGAGTCACGTTTATGTCACTGGGGCTGCCCAGGGAGACTCCTGCTGTTGGATCACAGGGACCCACTGGAAATAACCGGGATGGGGGTCCAGGCTCCTCAGGAATCACTCCAGGGATTTTTCACAGCGGCAGGAACAGAGGTGGTTGAGCCTCAAGCTCTGAGGTGTCCCAGCAGTCTGGGATAAGGGCTCAATTCCTGCCCCAGGAGCCCAAAACAAGGGAGGCTGTTCCCACTTCCCTGCTCCAGCAGCCTGGGACAAGGGAGGCTGTTCCCATTTACAGGAGTTCAATCCTGACCCAGTAGTCTGGGACAAGGGAAGCTCTTCCATCTCCAGGGCTCAATCTCTGCTCTAGGAGCCCAAAACAAGAGAAGTTGTTCCACTTCTAGGACAAGGGAGGCTGTTCCCACTTCCCAGGCTCCATCCCTGTCCCAGCAGCCCAAAACAGGGGAGGCTGTTGCATTTCCAGGGCTCAATCCCTGCCCCAGGAACATGGGAAGCTGTTTCCTTTCCCTGACTGTCCCCAGGAGACATCACAGCTCCTGCTCCCATTCCTCTGGGATTAATGGGAAAACACCAAAGGACAGACCCACTACCCCACATGCCAAGGCCTCTCCTTACGTTTTCCTTGATGCCCCGGCTCTTGAGCTCCTGGATCTCTGCCATGAGCCTCTGGAGCTCCTGGCAGGTCTCCCTGTAGAGCTCGTAGTCCTTGATGGGGTCACGCAGATCCACCTCACTCTCCTCACTGTAGTACCTCACATCCTGCAAAGGGAAAAGCCACATTCCAGGGCTCATTCCTCCCATTGGGAAGGGCTCTGGGAGACACAGCCCCTGGATGTGCCTGTGAATCCCATGGCTGTACACACGGAGAGGGCTCAGCTCCAACAATCCAAAGCTCCAACGAACCCACCAGTCACTGAAGCACTTGGGAAGTTCAGGCTGGTTTTCATTAGTTATTATAAATTTGGGATTGTTGGGGTGCCCTGGGCAGGGGCAGAGGTTGGGCTGGATGGTCCTTGTGGGTCTCCTCCAGCTCAGGAGATTCCATGACCACCGAGGACAGCGCAGGGAGGTGATTCCTCCTCCATCCCTGATCCCCACCCTGGCTGACCCCACATCCTTCTCCTGCTCATGGGAGGGTCTGGAGGCACCACAAAGAACCTCCAGGGACCCCCAGCCTTGTGCTCACTCTAGAGGAGCATTTGTGTTTCCTGAAGGAGATGGAAGCAGGCTCAGGAATTCACAGGGGGAGTTTCAGAGGCTCTGGGGAACAGTCTCACAAATCATGGAATCCCAGAATGGTTTGGGTGGGAAGGGACCTTAAAGATCATCTCATTCCAAGGGCAAGGACACCTTCCACTAATCCTGGTTGCTCCAAGCTGGTCTTGGACACTCCAGGGATCCAGGGGCAGCCACAGCTTCTCTGGGCAACCTGGGCCAGGGCCTCCCCACCCTCACAGTCAACAATTCCTTCCCAATCTCCCATCTCTCCCTGCCCTCTGGCAGTGGGAAGCCATTCCCTGTGTCCTGTCCCTCCAGCCCTTGTCCCCAGTCCGTCTCCAGCTCTCCTGGAGCCCCTTTAGGCCCTGCAAGGGGCTCTCAGGTCTCCCTGGAGCTTCTCTTCTCCAGGTGACCTCATGGATTTGGTGTGGGAATAGATCTTAAAGCTCATCCCATTCCCACCCCATGCCCTGGGCAGGGACATCTTCCACCAGCCCAGGTTGTTCCAAGCCCCATCCAACCTGGCCTTGGACACTTCCAGGGATCCAGGGGCAGCCACAGCTTCTCTGGGCAACCTGTTTTCCCTCAGGGAAACAGGAAATCAACCTGGAGCAGAAGTGGGCAGGTCCCCGACCCCTGTGCAGGCACATCCCCGATCCCTGTGCAGGCACATCCCCGATCCCTGTGCAGGCACACCCCCGATCCCTGTGNGGCCCTGCAAGGGGCTCTCAGGTCTCCCTGGAGCTTCTCTTCTCCAGGTGACCTCATGGATTTGGTGTGGGAATAGATCTTAAAGCTCATCCCATTCCCACCCCATGCCCTGGGCAGGGACATCTTCCACCAGCCCAGGTTGTTCCAAGCCCCATCCAACCTGGCCTTGGACACTTCCAGGGATCCAGGGGCAGCCACAGCTTCTCTGGGCAACCTGTTTTCCCTCAGGGAAACAGGAAATCAACCTGGAGCAGAAGTGGGCAGGTCCCCGATCCCTGTGCAGGCACATCCCCGACCCCTGTGCAGGCACATCCCCGATCCCTGTGCAGGCACATCCCCGATCCCTGTGCAGGCACATCCCCGATCCCCGTGCAGGCACATCCCCGATCCCTGTGCATTCCATACCTGGTCGGCGTCTCCCTTGCCCCGTTTCCCCTCCGACGGCACATCCGAGCGGATCACCTTGGGCTTCCTCTTCTTGCTGGACTCCGAGGACATGGTGTGGCCAGCAGGGCTGGGGAGGGGCACAGGGGGGGTCCGTGAGGGCACAAAACCTCCCGGGATCAGGGCTGTCCGGGAATCGCTCCCAGACCCCAGAACACCGATCCCGGACCCTCCGCCCCTCCGAGCCCCCCCGAGCCCCCCAACCCCGGAGCCCTCCCCACAGCCCCGCACACCGGTCCCGGCTCCCTGACCCCCGACACCCCATCCCGGGGGTCCCGGTGCCCCCGAGGGTCCCG
>VYXB01003387.1:9064-25672 GCA_013397135.1 Pachyramphus minor | reverse complement strand
AACTGCCCAGGAGTGTTACTCTTTTTTATTAATTGCCTATTTCTTAGGCCATAGCCATCTTCCAGCTGTCTACTTACCTTAGGAGAAGTTGTATTAAAGCAGTTCACATGTTTGGGGCACAGAAATGACCGTATGCATGGGGGGGTTAATCAAAGTGGGAAAAAAATTCAACCCTCTTCACCTGAACCTTTCATTATACATCACAGGGAGGGGAAGGAAGAGAAGAGCATAACCCAAAACTGAGCAAGAAAGACAAACTGATGGCCCCTGTGCAACGCAAATGGGATCCAGCATACTGTAGATTAGTATGTTGAGCTTAAATGATTATATTGAAGCAAAACAATAGCATATCAACCCTCATCTGGTCAAGCTAATTAGACTTGTAAAGGCTCTTAGCAGCAGTTCTTCACCGTGGAGGTTATAAGTGTGTAAATCTGAAGTGGCTGCTGCTCATTGCATTTTTTCAGGAGGATGTAGCTCCAACGTGACTGGGTGGACACTTGGCCCATCCGGCAGAAATGCTTCTGAGGTGGACTGCTCAGAGAGTTCACTGGGAATAGCTTACAGCTGTATGTTAGTAAACAGTGGAAATAGTGGAAATAGTGCCAGTCTCTTGTGCTGCCAGTTAAGACAAAAAAGATTACAGAATCACAGAATCAACTAGGTTAGAAAAGACCTTTGAGATCATCGAGTCCAACCTTTGACCTAACGCTACCTCGTCTACTAGACCGTGGCACATCCAGTCTCTTCTTAAACACCTTCGGGGACGGTGACTCCACCACTCCCTGGGCAGCCCATTCCAATGTCTGATCACTCTCTCTGTAAAGAACTTCTTCCTAATGTCCAACCTAAACCTCTTCTGGCACAGCTTAAGACCATGCCCTCTTGTCCTACTGCTCATTGCCTGGGAGAAGAGACTGACCCCTCCTGGCTACAACCTACTTTCAGGCAGTTTTAGAGAGCGATGAGGTCTCCCCTGAGACTCCTCTTCTCCAGGCTGAACAACCCCAGCTCCCTCAGCCTCTCCTCATAGAACTTGTGTTTGAGCCCCTTCATGAGCCTCGTTGCTCTTCTCTGGACTTGCTCCAGCACCTCAATGTCCTTCCTGAACTGAGGGGCCCAAGAGTGGACACAGTACTCAAGGTGTGGCCAAGCTGAGTTAAGGTAGACAAACCATTCTCCCATTCATGCTGTAGGTGGAGAATGAGTTCAATATGACATTGGAGAACCCAGAAGAGAGATGGATACATTCAACTGTTAAGGTTGTTTTGTAGGATCATGTTCATGGCAGAGGGGTTGGAGAAGTAGTGAGCTATTTTTGATGTAATTAAAGTACATTTTACTGCCAAAGACTCTTAAGAGATCCTTATTTGTTTAAAAGAAAGAAATCCAGATTATCAGATCAATATATCTTCTGTTTTATTTGGTAGTGGGTTTTTTTCTTGTGCTTTTCTTTATAATATTTAAGTGTTATTTCAATATTTGCTTACTTAAAGTACTGTGTTATTCTGGAATTTCCTTCAACAGACCTCAATCATAATTTAAAAATTACTTACAGTTTCCCTAAAACCAGTGTTTAGGTCAGCATTTCGGACTTAATTGATATCAGTAGGATAGATTAAAACTATACCCCCCCCTCCCCATTTTATTGGTATTTATTTAGTACAGCAATGAATATTGGATTTGTAAGTTCCGGTGCTTCTTAGGGGACTTCTGTAGGGAGAACTCCTTTTCTGAACTCTCTGTGCTTGGCTGTTCCCAGAAGAACAATGCTTATTGATATCGGGTTTTTTATTATTGATCTGCTTCTATAAAGTCCTTTCATCTTCACATTTTATTTTTCTGTCTTTTTGCTTTCATCCGGCTTTGCGTTTAGTACACGGTGTGGACTGCCCTGTGGGTCACCTGGAATGTTTTCATTATCTGCTTCTATTTGGAAGTAGGCGGACTTTCCAAGGTAGGTCACTTATCCTTCTTCAGTTTTATGGGAGGGTGTTTTAACAGCAGGACTCTCAGATTTTAGAAGACTGGAACCACAGAGGAAAAATGCAGTTGTTTGAACATACAATTTGATCTTTGGATCCCCTCCAACAGGAGCTCTAGCGTTTGAACTTCTCACTGATAGTAAATAGCCAAGGGTTTGAAGTACATAAATGCAATGAATCTAAATTACGGTTGCCTTCTGAAGTACCATCTGAGGTGAGGGGTGGGGAGGGTATTCAGCTGTAAATTCGAGGGGTTTTTTTGAATCTTGAAAAACAGGCAATGTCATTTTGGTGGAATTCTCAAGTGTATATGAAAAATGTGAATTTCCAAGACTGCTTTGAAAGGAGCTAAAGAAAATTACTAGGAAGGTTAATAAATTGTTGAGCAAATTGGTCTCACAGTGAGAGTGTTAATTCCTTATAAAAAGGAACCAGTGGCAAAGGATGACTTTGTCACATCTGAATAAAACTTTACATGGCACTCAGTGCTCTAGGTCACCAATTCCTTATTCAAACCTCTGATTAGAGCAGAAGTGTTTGCTGGATTTATCGAGAGACATGTGCGCTCGTTCAAGGTGGCACTTATGTTAGCAGAGTTTATGTTTAGCATTGTATCTACAGTGAGTTCCTTACAACACCTGCTGGTTTTTATCCTTGAGCTGGGCATAGACAATACCAGTCTTTGTTTACCACAACCATACTTAAATTATTCCAGGCAGAGTATGCTGTGGTGCATGCTGATCCTGGGGTTTTTACTAGAATAAATGTTATCATTACTGATTGTAGATTTAGTGATATGAACTACATCACGGTTGATTCATGTAACGCTTTTAGAGAATGCAATCCTGTGCAATGTGCTCTAGGGAGACCCTGCTTGAGCAGGGAGGTTGGACCAGATGACTCGTGGTCTCTTCCAACTTTACTGGTTCTGTGATTCTGTGATTTGTGTACTCCACTCAATTTAGAGTGGAACATTTATGAGCTACATACTTGCTAGCATTAAAGGTCCTTGCTTTTGGCTAACAACAAACAGAAAACTGGTGAAACTAATTTAATAAGAAATAAAATTTAATTTACTCAGTAGAAATTCCATTAAAATTAAAGCTTTCAGTGATAGGTTCCTTTGGTGATAAAATTTCATAATGAAAAGCTGCAACAATTTATTTTTCCTCCAAATATGATGTAGCTATGAGAAGTCATGGGCTTGATGAGGAAACCAGTGCACTTCATAGAGGATCAAAATAAATGATCTTAATGGTATGTTCTGACTTAAAAATCCATTAGATGAACAGAAGAGCAACACATGGAAGTGATGAATGCCTGAAGTAATTGTTCATTCTCATGATACGTGGGGGTTGTATTTTTTCATTTAGTTGTGTCACATCTGTTTTTGTAGTGACTCTTATATTTTATATATAACCAGTATATTTATCTAAGGGCCTAGGAAATGAAGCAAAACTTTTAGTCTGACCCCTTTGAGTTTGTGAAAATTTGAGTTGTTTTTCCATTGATTTCAAAGGATTCTCATCTCCTCCTTAGTTTTAGAGGTTTATAAATCAGCAGATATGAATTGAAATCCTGCATCTTCCAGTTTCACCTTTGTTTCACTTTTGGCTCCTCTTATTTAGTATATATGACAAATTGCAGTGCAGAGAAATAGTAGCAAAAGTATTATTCAGAGGTTGAGAAAATTCCCTTTTATATACTTCAGTTGATCTTAACATTTTTGTGGCATTTTTATCTTGTGGTTGATAATGACAACATTTGAAAAGTATTTTCTCAACAAGGCGATAGACACAAAATTATTTCCATGGACGTTGACTGCTCTTGTATAGATTATGTCAAAGGTCTGAATGTCAGCACCAAGTTAGTAATGGTAGAATCTAGAATCTTGTTCAGTAAATCATGGAATTTTGGATTCATTTAATGCTCTTTCTGAAAATTATGCTAGAGCTGATGAAGCCATCAAGAGACTGAGGTCTTTTTGCACCATATGCTTAAAATGCTGGGTATTTACAAATTGCATGTGACTTAATTGGGACTCAGATTTTATCCAAGGTGTTAGCTTAAAAAATTCATCATTGCTTGCCATTAATACGTTCCTGTGCTGTCAGGTGTGATAGAAAGATGATGTTATCAAGGTATGTTAGTGTGGTTGGGAAATAAAACACCATCGTAAGCTTTCTAAAGATGGCTGTTTATTCCACATTGAAATCTTGGCAGGCAATAGTCACTTTTTCTTCTTGCTATTGTACTATTTTTCCATTAAAAAAAAAAAAAAGCAGCTTTATTTCTAAAATGTATACAAATTGATTGTAATTTTAAACTTCTGCTGGCATACTGTCAAGGGGAAATTGTGATGCTGTCTGGCAGATGACTGATTTCTGTTGGTTTGTTTGTTTTTAAGCACTCTCATGTTTGTATTTGCTCTGGCCAGAATGAGTTATCTGTTTGTTGGAATCCCATGTGTTTATTAGGTCTTCAATCATGAATGCTTCAGAAAATATAGCTTGATACAATGATAAATGGTAATTTGAATTCAATATGTTCACATGGACTATGCACTCAATGCAGACAAGCTTTTCAAATGTCATAATACAAACCCACCACTGCTGAAATTTTGCTCAGATTTTATTCCCGTAGCAGAGACAAAGATCTCCTTTGAATATTCACTAAACTCTACCAAGAAGTTCCATTGCAGTTAATGGAAAGTTTGAATGAGAATAAGGACGTAGGTAATTTAAGCCTATTCTTTACTGTGAAAGTTTGAAACATTTTCCCTTCAATTCTAATGCATAATGTTCAGATTTTCAGATTATGCAGTGTGGTATTTAGTTTAAAGTTTATGGATCTACTACACCAAGATCTTTAAACTTTACTCCATAAAGAATGATGAAAACTTCTGCCACCTACACTCCCAGTGTCAAACACAATGTAACTTGATCCTTTCCATTCTTTCAGAAAACAATGATGTTTCTTCATCAGAGTGACATGGAAAGTGTATTTTTAGTAGAAAACATATTTCTTGTTTTCAAGTAATTAGGGGTAAAGGGGGGGAACCTTTTATGCATATCTATATACCCAAATTCACACTAAAGTTTGATTTTAATAGTCTGGAGGGCCAAACTTTAAGACCTGAGGGGAGGAAGCTGGTGGAGAGGGGTAACATGGGAACTGAAAGACTGTATATGGCTGTAGGCTTATCATCAAGGAATTCACATGAATCTCAGTCCCTGCTCCAATTAATATCGTATTATTTTGTTATATAAAGAGAGAAGGCCTCACATAAGAGCTTTCTGAGGAAGCATCCCCCAAGAGCTACAGTACGGTGATTAAGGCAATCTCCTGGGAAAGGATGATATGGATTCAAGTCATCTCGGGTATGAAAGGGAAATAAACACAGCTCTCCCACAGCCAGTTGTTATCAGCAGAAAGCTAATGAGCAAAGGTTTCCTCTTTAACCATATAAACAACATATAGTCAAGCTTCTTTCTCATTTATGTTAAGATGTGCAAATAAAATTTAATGCTTTATCAGTGTTAAAGAAATTGTATTTTATCAGATATAAGAAATATATTCATATACATATTTTTTTATTGGTGTAAACTTAGGGTTTTTTCTGATTTTGGCAGTGATAAAACTTTCCATACAAAAAATTAAATTTGCCTGTCTTTTTTCATTTACTGCTTTTATGAGAGAAACAAAGCTGTGAATATAAAATAACCTTTTAATCCTCGACTGCAGGATGACAGATTGCTACATCCATATATGAACTCATTAGTTGTTAGCATCTCATTCTAGGTCTTGAAAGGAAAATATGTATGAATTGTTGTATTCCAGATTAAGGACAATTTACAGCACCTAGACACAAACACAAACTGTTTTTCTGAAGTTTTGCATGTGCTTAAATATTGACCAGATAACTTCTAATGTGTATAAGACAGCCCTTCATCCCCAGCAATACATACTTTTATGTACTCCTGTACAAAGGAGACTTCTTTTGTTTTGAGTATACAGTTAGTAATTCTATTGTTTATATCCCTCCAGTGTTTTGGGACCAGGATGAAAATAGCTGTGTTTCTTTGTGTTTATCATTTTCACCTCCAGCTGATACTTTTTGATAGATTATTTTTTCTACTACTGTTACTGTGAATTACTGGCATTTCTTTCCATGTGTTGAAACCTTTATTCAATAAATGTATAGCAGCAGTCCAGTACTGCATACACCTTTCCTAGTTGTTTGATATACCTTACCTAAGCAGCTGGGCAACATTAATGAAATCTTTTCTTTTTCTATGATATTTCTGCTTATTTTGCATGTCTTTTCCATGACATACTTCTTCAGCATGAACCTTACCTCATTTTGGATTACTTTTAGTTTAGCTCTCAAAACAGAGCTCTGTGTCAACTGACTTTTATTTTTTTGGCCAAGGATTTACATGACACACAGTTGTATATTCAGTAAGAAACTACTTCTAAGGTTTATTACCTGTTTTACGTGTTAAATGGAGGTGAGTGTGAGCTCTCTAATGTCCTTGGGACTCTATCTTCTTGGGCCTCTCCCCTGAAGCTAAAGGAAATTTTCCTTATGTTATTTAATAAAACAATATTTTTCCTGTATTTTTCTTAGTAATATTTACTTTTTTTCAGTGGAAGTTCAAAGTCTGTAGGGTTCCCATCCACCTTTATTAAGCTGGAGACAGAACTATAGGCTAAGTTATTATATGGATCTGTAGTTAGAGAATAGAGCTGTAACTCTGATAAAATTAATTATTTCTTCCATCTGAGGACAAAATGGACTAATAATTTACTTATGAAGATGCTGTGAGAATGGAAACATAATAATCTTTTTTTTTAAAAAAAATGTCCTGATAGAGAGGACTAATTATGTGGACTTATACTGGCTACTTCCGGAATCCAATTTATTCCATCTGGTGCATGTCAGTCAATCCTTAATTGTGGTGCAATTACATCTAATCATCTCAAACTGAGTAAGTTAAGCTCAGAGCTGGTGCTAATTTTTATTAATAGAGATGTAAAGGTATATTCTGGGGCTTATGTCTCTTTTTTTTTTATTATTTTTTTAATGTGAAATGAGAGCATAAACATCGGTTGAATTTAGGGCCAAAAATATGAAAGAAAAAGTGATTCTCATACTAACTTGTGCTGATGTAAGTGAAAAAACAGAGAGAATTATTTTGGTGCAATTAGCATCATAATTAACTCTATGGAATTGCCCACTCCAAAAAGCTTGTGGACAAAGGTGGCGGCTTCCATAAAACCTACATGGACAATCAGTAGATGGAGGATAAAGGACTCCCTTAGTCTAAACATAAGACTGGAGGTAGGTCATCTTACGTCTACTCACATGTAAGTGACTTTTTTGTGAAGGTAAGTGATCAGATTTTTTTCATATCCACTGGGAAGCAGAGCAAGAAATAGTTTGCTCAGCATGTGGCAGAGAAGATTTGGTTGGAGGTTAGGAAAAACTTTTTTATAATAAGGGCACTGAATAAGATCTAAAGCTGTTACAAAGCTTTACTACCAGATTAGTCTTCTGCCCCACTACGTTTTGTCTATAGAAATAAGCCTCTGTCAAAATAAAAATCCAAGTTAGTGTCCATGGAAGGTTTAGGATAGGAGCGTTTAAATTTATCATTCTATCTGGGGAGTTTGAGGTGTCTCTGGCTTTTCCCCCCAGTAGGTGTGGAGGGACACAGAAAATAGGGGACTCCTCTCCTAGGAGGCTGACAGCAGGTTTTGGGTGTTTGCAGGTGGGGTTTTGGTATACAGCTGTGTGACACCAAGTGAGAGGCAATGCTGTCATTGCTGCTCACTCCTGGTAGGGATTAGACTTCTGTTACAGGCAAAACTCATGTGCTTTCTATTCTGTTGATGGATTTTTAGCTGAACAAAAATAGTTGACTTTATTGTGAACAAAGGGAGAGTGAAAACAGTGTATTTCTCCTCTGCTGTACATGGTGTATACATTCATGTACAGCTCAGCTGAGAATTTCCTCCCACACACTTCTGATTCATCATCACTTCCTTTTGGTCATTGTGAGACTACATACCCTCTAACTTCTTATTCTCTTCACTACTGCATGTTCATTTGCTTCAGCTGATGCCATTAGCTGCTACCAGCTGAGATGTGCTAAAATATTGGATGTAGCTATAGGCATTCTTCAGTTTCTAGACATTACAAATTACTGGGTTTACAGAGGCAGTAAAATATAATTTCTTCCTAGTGTATGCCCTAATAAAATTAAACTTGCAGAAATAAAACCTGATGAAAAGATTGTTTTTGTTTCTTTTAGGTTTGGACCCTCTCACCTCCTCCTCCTTCCTCAACCTTATTATTTCCAGAGGGTTTAAAAAATTATTGGTTTAAAAGTAATGTTCCAGAATTTTCACTGACATGGAAAAAGGAGGAATTCTCATGAAATAATACTTAGGTACAGTTAAGCTAATCTAAAAGCAAGGGCAAAGAGACCCAATATAAGTTTTAATGCTTGCATCATATAATCCTTTTAACCCCTTTGGCCTTCATTTGAACCAGCCCTCATAAGTAACTGTTTGGTTTTTTTTTTAAAAAAAAAAGCTTATTCAAATTGCTCCTCCCATCCTGCTGCTCTTTCACCATAAAATGAAATAATCTCCATGTTCAGTTATATTTAATACTTTTCCATAATGTCCTGTTCAAGCAGCCACCTTCTGAATTTTTAATTACTTTGGCAATAAACCTGGGAACCAATTTACTGTGAAGTTATGCAGTGTAATATTGAAGAGACACAACATTTTAGCACTTCAAAATAATAGCTCTGGCCATGGCTGGTGTTAGATACTGTTAATTATAGATTTAGCGTGTTGCTGGGGTGCCTTTCAATGGTATTTGCAAATAGCATTTTTTGATGTTGCGTTAGACTGACAACAGTACGTGCAAGAGCAGAAACTGTGTGTGGTATTCTTTGTAGAATACAATAACTGTTTCCATGAAAAGTTAGAGAAGAATTATGTAATAACTGTGAATTCATAATGATGAAGCTATGCAAAAATTACATTTTATTTTTATTTGCAAATTACATTTCTCAACAAAAAAGTGACTTAAAAAAGATGACTTAATATGTGGTCTCTTAAAAGAAAAAAAAAGAAAAGAAATTAAATTGAAGAGCAGAAATGTATGAATGTGTTGGTACTCTAATACTGAAATCAGTGCACATTCCTCCAGTTCAAAATTTCCAACAGTGAAATAGCCTCAAAGGGTTCCATTTTAACTGAAGAAGCTTTCTGATTGTTAAGCTTTGATGTTCCAGATTTCATGTTCCAAAATAATCTGCTGTTCACCCTGTTTCACTCTATTGTGTAAAGCTGTAGCATCATGTAAGATTTAATGAAATACATGCTTACTCTTGAAAGGAGGTTTAACATTCAGCTAGCTTTATGGCACAATTTGAGCATAAGGTCAATCTGGGAAAAAAAATTGTGTGCAACAAATGGGACACAGATAAACGCCACTGAAACTGCAAAATGTGTCATTCTGATGTTGATTAGTTTGTTTAGGTGGTACGATCACATTGCTGAGCAACTTAATCAGGAGTACATTCCAGATGGTGCAAAAATTGAATTTTACGTTCTTTCAGGTGACATTTACAGTGGTTCATTATATTATATAAAATGAGCACCATTAAAATGGGTTTTCTAATCAGAATTGGTGTTCTGTAATCCCTCAGTGCTAAATTCTAATTTGCAGGGTAGGCCACTATCTTCTTCATTGGTTTAAATAACTGAGGTAATGTCTCTGTGGCTTTTTTTTAAATAATCCATTTAATATCCATTAATATTAAATGGCTTTGGGAATAATGGGTATATCATATCTGGTTACCTAAGAGCTGCACAGACAAATCTGTTAATGAAAACATCACATGTATATTTGTTTGAGTTCATTGGCTTAATTTCTAGGATCTTGAAGATTTTTAAAAGGGAAAAAAAAAAGCTAAAATGTGGCCTCACAACAAGATAAGTGGTACCTTGCAAAATTTCTCCAAAGACATCTTTGGATATTAAAAAAAAAAGAAGAATGCAGTCCCAGTGTGAACTCAGTCCTGTGAGTCAGGAATGCATGCTGCAATGGCTAGTGACATGGAGAGGATAAATCCTGAGTACCTATGGTATATCTGGATCTGAAGCACACAGCAAAGCTTGAAAAAAGGACATGCAGAACAAGAACATGTAGAATAGGGAGCAAGAGAATATAAGGGCAGGAAGAACCATCCAGTCATCTATTCTAACCTTGTGTTTCTGACATAAGCTGAATTGTTCATGGAGTGAGAAAGGGAAATTTCCCTGAGTTTTGGTTTGACTGTAAGCAAGTATGACACACTCAAATACATGTAAGGGTGAACGTAGGTTTCATTGCTCAGGGTATTATTTTACCTACTTATTGACATTTGAATCCTTTTTGTAGTGATTAATTTGTTCTTTTTGTAGAAATGGGAATACTGTTGCTGAGATTTGATTTTCGTCTTTGTAGGCATGATGTCCTGAAACACCACAAAGAAAGATATTTTGATAACTTCTTTAATCATATTCTTTTTAAGACATTGGATCAACCACATCTGCTGTCTGTCCAGCAACTGTCTAAATACTGAAATGAGTGACTGCTGTGTACAGATTTTGACCCTAATGTAAGGTAGTATACTTCTTTTAATGCTAGTGCAGGCTTTTTTTGTTGTCTGCTGAGGTCAGATTGATGTTTTTTGCTAATAATTTCTATACACTGCTTTTTCTGATGTAGTTTATTCTTGGGAATTTTGGTTCCTACATTGAGCAAGTAAGGAGTTCTTCCTAGTTATGAGGAAATCTGTCATTTCATGAGCCTTCTAATAAATATTTACACTTCATGTCCAGTTTGAAAACAGTTTTACTGTTTTGAAGGAAGTTTCACACTGATCCATATGTTTTTGCTGGGGTTTTTTTCTTCCATTTTAAACAATGCTTGTTAGGAAGAAAATGTAATTTTAGGTTTTTTGTAATAATTTGCACATAAGACAGCCTGAGACCTTGATGAAAGTACAGAGGATTTATTGTTTGTGATAGTAGAATCAGAAAAAGCTCTTCCCAGAAATTAAGATGCTGAATCTCATGGTCGTTTTAATTATTCCACATGCTTCCTATGCGGCTTCATAATTAAAGAATCATTGAATTATTAAGGTTTGAAAAGACATCCAAGGTCATCAAGTTCAACCATTAACCTAACACTGCCAGGTCTACCCTAAACCATGTCCTCAGGGACCATATCGATATATTTTTTGAACACTTCCAGGGACTGCGATTCCACCACTTCCAGGTGTAACAGGGCAGCCTGTTACAATGCTTGACAACCCTATCAGTGAAGAAAGTTTTCCTAAATCTCCTCTGGGACAACTTGAGGCCATTTCCTCTTGTCCTGTCACTTGTTACATGGGAGAAGAGACCAACTCTTACCTGCTACAACCTCCTTTCAGGTAAGTGTAGAGAATGATAAGGTCTGACCTGAGCCTTCTTTTTTTNCTACAACCTCCTTTCAGGTAAGTGTAGAAAATGATAAGGTCTGGCCTGAGCCTTCTTTTTTCCAGCTTTCTCAGCCACTCCTCATAAGACTTGCGCTCTAAACCCTTCTCCAGCTTCATTGTCCTCCTCTGGACACACTCAAGAACCTCAATGTCTTTTTCACAGTGAGGGGCCCAGAACTGAACACAGGATTTGAGGTGCGGCCTCACCAGTGCCAAGTACAAGAGGACAATCACTGTCCTGATCCTGCTGGTCACACTATTTCTGATACAAGCCAGGATGCCATGGGCCTTCTTGGCCACCTGGGCACACTGCTGGCTCATGTTCAGTTGGCTGTTGACCAACACCCTCAGGTCCTTTTCTTCTGGGCAACCTTCCAGCCACTCTGCCCCCAGCCTGTAGTACTGCCTGGGCTTGTTGTTGCCAAGGGCAGGACCTGGCACTTGGCCTTGTTGGACCTCATAAAATTGACCTCACCCCATCAATATAGACCTACCCAACCCCCTCTGTAGACATTATTTAGATAATTGTGTTAATATAGACCTACTTTTGACTTGGAAAAGTAATATAAGAAGCAGGTGGTTGTTCATCTTATTTTGATGTCATGGAAGCAATCCTACTTACATCCTTTGGGTTTCATGAACTGTAATTTAGAGGAGAAGCAAGGAGAGATACAAGCTTGGTTTACTTTTCATAGATCTACATTAACAACAAAGGAGATTTTGGAAGCTACATAGATCCTCTGTGTCCACTCAGAGTTTTCCTGGTTCTTTACTCTTTTCTAGTGTCTTGGCACATTAGACATGCATAATCTTGAATGTTATGGGTAAAAATCCACCTTAAATTACTTTGGTCCTGGTGTCTGGTGTTGTAATTTTGGCTTTGATTTTTACAAACCTTGTAAAAATCTCCAGAATGAGTATCTGGAAGAAAGAAATTTTGCGCTTCAGCTCTTATTGAGTTGTTCTTTCTTGGTGACCAGTAAAGGCAGTGTCCCTATCTTTACTCATGGTATTTATTTCTTTTGGAGGCTTCAGCAAACAAAAAAACCTCTAGTTAGTTCAATAGCATAACCTTGGGTATGAAGGTTATGAATTTTCAACATGTCTGTTTTGGCAATCTTTTCTTCTTTTACAGAATGCTTAATGTTTGTGTTGTGTTAATCTGTCTTAATTAGAGGAACGTTTTGATTCTGTGAGGTCATAGGAAGTCTCTTAATCTTTGCAGTTTGAATCTGGGGCAAGTTTACCTCCTAAATTTGGTTTCCATGTAATAATTTATTTAACCTCTGTAAGGTGAATGGGTTTTGAGAACTCCTTTTCAATTGCACAAGGGAATTGGAAGGATTGTTCCTTGTCTAGATCATTATACTCTCTTTCTTTTCCTTTTTCAGCTGTCCTTCAGGGAAATTTCTTGCTCATGTTGATGATGTGACTGAATTTATTATTCATGAGTATCAGAATTCCTTTGAGCAGACTTCTTCCATTTGGATTAATGGGGAAAGAGTGAGAGAATCCTATTGGGGATTTAGCTGCCCTTCTGCCCTTTGTTTTGCTAGGAGGTTTATTGTCAGAGTGGCTTTACTATACCAGGAATAATGCTGGGTCTTCTTGACCTATTCAGTCAAATGGGGAAGGCAGAAACGTTGGAAAAGAAATCACAGTGATAGCAGCAGTGCTTGACCAACACTGTCTTCCAAGGGCAAATGCTGCTTATGAGTAATTTGATTGTGTTATACCAGCATTGCATTCTGTACACTTAGATTCCCTCTCTGCTTGTATCTTTAAAGAGCCTATAGAAGTTCTTTAAGATGTTGTTTGGGAAGAGCTATTCCATTGAAGGGGGAGAATATATTATACCCATCTGCTGAGAACTACTGCTCTGTGTTATTGTGTTACTGTTCCGCATGCTTGAGCTTCTTTCTTTTTATCTTTTTTTTTGTTCGTCTCCTTTGGTAGATCAAGAGCTCAGGTTTGATTTGAGAGTTTTGGCTGAAGATTTTCGCTGTTTATCTCAAAGATGTTTGAAGGTCTGGATGTTTTTTATGCTAAGACAGTTAGAACTCTCTGAACTGCCTGCTGAAACCTCTGTCTAATTCTACTGCAAGGGGCATAGCTGTTATTCCTAAACCTGAAAATACTTGTTTGCAGCAGATATGACACAGTTGATTATTTTTACCTTTCCTTTCTGTGAATTATCAATGATATTTTAATTTTTTTCAGTTTTCATTTTATTCAGTTTAGTAATTTTCCTCAGTTGGATCAGAAATGACCAAACTACTGGCCAGCTTGCCAGAACAGATTATTTTCCTTTTTAGCCTTCTCATCTTGATTAAATTATGTTTCTTGCTCTTTATCTGTTACCAGGGCATTCACAAGAGCTTCTTATTTTTTTCCCTTCCAAGGTGAACTGTTGGATAAAAGACTACAGTCAGTGAGGGAAAAAAGCTGTGTACATGTCCAGCTGTGAAGGAGCTGATTTTCACTAAATCTTCACCTCAAATGTACTTTTACATTATTTAACTTGTTTAACATGATTTGTTAGGAACACTTTCATGTCTATCCTGAGTTGCAACTATGATTTGCTTCAGGGTATCTTCCATCCTCGTGCCTTGTTTTTTCACATGAAGTAACTATTTTTATTGCTAAATGTTGTAAGCATGTAGACACTTTGTACCCTGCAAAATTAGCACAGACTATGTAAATAATTCTTTTGAAAAAAAAGTGATACAAATTTCTTAACAATCACTTTTTAATTAGAACTTCTTGATATTTTTATCTATTTTAGGTTTAGTTTGTGTATATTTTACTCTTATCAATCAATTGACTAACCTGATTAGTTAAAAATATACTCTATATTGCAGTTTTTAAGCTGCAATTTCCTACAAAAAAATTTTAATCATATTGTGGTATCATTTTTCTTGAAAGCTTCTTGCTTCATTCTGAGACAATATGCTAATATTTGTGAAAATGTCTACATCTTAAAATATGCTTGGGACATGTACCTGGTTGTAATACATGAAATAAGCAAATGGTTTTAAAAGGTTGTTAGAGGCTTTTAAAAGGTTGTTAGAGAGGTTTAAAATGTTCCTAGATGTTAGTAATGCCATCAGTATCCTAGGATACTAATTTCTAAATGTCTAAGTAAGACCACTATTCACATGTGTAAGTAGGCAGCTTGCTTAAGTATTCTACAATCATATTAACTTTTATCCAAACATTTTGTTTTCTATAATGCATTTTACAGATCTGTGACATGACTTGCATTTCCTGCCTCCAGGCTATCTAATTTTGATTGTGCCTATAGTTTAACAGATTTTGTTTTGCTGATCCCAGCTTACCAAGCAGTCCAGATGGCCTTGTACAGCTGCCTGCATTTTCATTATTTACCCTCCTCCCTCTCTTTGTGTCATCTGCAAATATATCCACTACAAGCAGTGATTTTATATGTACTTCTAGATCACTGATGAAAATGTTGAATAACATCAGACCTTACATCAATCCCGTGGGAGTCCTGCTAGAAAGACTTATTCAGCTATGATTTTCCATTGATAACTATGTTCATCATCATCAACTATGTTAATTAGCTAGTTTTCAATCTATTTAATTTTCTGTCCATGAAAATGTACTTCCATTCAATTTTTTTTTCAGTAAGAATGTTTTGTGAATGCCTTATAGATGTCTAAGTATATTATCTTCTTGCAGCTGCTTCCATTAACTCAACTTTTAACCTCTTAAAGCAATGAAATTGAATTTGTTTAACAGATCTTAATGTTTTAAGATATTTTATTGACTGATATACATTATGCTGCTTTTACTGATTCTCAAGGATCTGTTTTTAAGTCATCTTTCCCCTGTTTACTTTGGGACTAAAGCTAGATTAACAGTCCTTGAAATATTACATATGCATTTTTTGACCCTTATATAGGTTTTTAAATTATTCAGTCTCATGCAGTTCCATAGATTTTTAAAAAATTAACCTATTTGAATTCATGGATCTCAACATCCAAAGCTTTTGTGTGATTGCAAGTTGTCCAAGCCTAAAGACTGCATATGATTTAGAAATTGGTAGAACTCTTACTAATGGTTTAGAAAATACTTCTTCCTCTTGTCATTCTGTTCTTTACTAAGAAAAAAAGAATAGAAGTGTGTATTAAAGGTGTCTGCCTATTATGCCTCTTTAAAGAATTCACAGTAAACATCTATTAGTGGGTCTGGGTCATATCTATATTTTCTTTTGTTCCTAATAAGCTTAATGAACAATTTCTTACTGTCTTTAACCTTGCTAGCATGGATTCTACCTGACTTATTTTTCTTCATTATTAAAGATTCTCCACTATATATATTCTAATTTATATTGACAGAAAACTTTTCTCCATTTTTATTCTGTTTGGTTGTTTGTTTTTTTTTTTGAGGAACAGGCTGACACAATCAGTGTATGTCTGTGTTTGTTTGCCTGACACTGAAAGCTTATTTTCACCCACTGACTGCAGAAATGTTCAAAAAGGATGAATCTTTCATAATAAAATTCTTATATATGTATGCTGTTACACATGAAAAAAGGTAGCTAGAATAGAGGACAGAAAGAGCTGTCTAGTGCCTCTACAGAGAGAAACATTGCTGTAACCTCTCATTAGAAACTCTATACTAGTTGTCTTTAGGTGAAACCAGAAGAAAGACCACAGTGGACGAGAAGGGAAAGAGATAATTTTTTATTGCATCCCAGTCTTTGTCCTTCATCCAAAGCATCACAGTTATGAACCTGGAATAGTCCTTAACTTATCAACCCCTGAAACTCCATGTGCCATTCACCTAAAGCTTCTACATTAGCCATTCTCTCTGTATTCTCCCTAACAAATGTATTTTCCTTCACTAAGAAGTCTTTCCTGTGTTCTTAATATCATAGAATCATGGAGTCATAGAATCAGATGGCTTGGAAAAGACCCCTGAGATCATCAGGTCCAACCCTTGATCCACTACCACTGTGGTTACTAGACTATGGCACTAAGTGCCTTATCCAATCTCATCTTAAAAACCTCCAGGGACCGTGATTCCACCACCTCCCTGGGCAGCCC
>VYXB01003386.1:77155-97578 GCA_013397135.1 Pachyramphus minor | reverse complement strand
AATATCCAACCCAAAGCTCCCCTTACACAACTTTAAAAACTGTTTTACAGGAAGTCAGTAACACAGGCCTTTTCATCTTGCAATAATTGCGGTTCCACAGAGGCAACTACAGTCTGCCTCCAATCTTTTATGTTGCTTACCTTGTCTTAAAGGAAGGCAAGCAGACTTATCAGTTGGAAATCAGAAAAAACCTCAAACCCACCCATTAGCTTGAGAGTTGGATGAGAAGGAGCTCTCTAATCTCTAAAACATTTGAGAAATATTTTTGCTATCAACTGGATTAGGCAATAACCATAATAATTGGGAAACTCTGCAATAAGGTCTTCTGCAAATCCCTTTACTGGGTGGGTCATTGAAATGCAGTTTACCACATTAGGTATCTTACTTAGTTTTATTAGAATGAGGGAAAGATGACACCATGTACATAAATCCTTGGCAGTAATGAGAATGATCGTGCCAGAAATGCCAGACTGGTGTCACCTTCCTATTTTTCTAAGTTCCCAGTGAGGCTGACCTCTTGCAAATTCTGCAGAGTATGTAAGCCCTGTGAATGCTTTAAACAATACAGTTTTAATCTAATATAACACTGCAAATGCTGAAGAGCCTGTAGGCTAAGAGGCGGATCATTCAAATGTAAAAACAAATTTGACTGGAGCCTAAACAATGTTGGCCTCTGCTGCAAACTGCAGCTTTCTTTTGACATGGAAAAAGAGAATGCATTTTGCCAAAAGGGAATTAGCTTGGAAAGCCTCTGTAAATGATACTGTGATGAAAATAAACAGTCCCCTAACCTTAGTTTCACAGTTGTGCATGAGAAACCCAACAGATCATGCCTCATGTCATGGGTGCTCATTAGCTTTTGGCTGCAGCCCATGTCTTGGCCTCAGGGATCTCGTGGGAACTAAATCACTGATGTCAATCATTTCTCTCCATGATCACACTGCAGTTCTTTGCAGTGAAATGCCCCTGGTGTTTGTAGCATCCTTGCTAGTAAGTAATCATTTCTAGAAATGCTCCCTTGCCTTTACATTTGTACTTTGTTGGCTATGATTTCTCAGCCTTCCCTTTCCTTACCTGTCATCATGCTTCAATTTCTCCCTCCTCTTTTTTTATGGGTTTTCAGGTTCACAGTGATTTGGTCTCATTCATCCTCATCAGCATCTCCCTCTGCTCTAACTACTTTCATCTTGGTATCCGTATCTCCCTTTTTTTCATTTACTCTTCCAAGGGAAAATGGACTGAGCTGCAGCAAGTCCATCTCCCTGTTGGTGTGCGAAGACTCAGGGAATTGAGAAAGTTACTTTTTTTTTGCTAGAAATGGGTATTTAGACATTTCTCCTTCTCTCCTTATGTGCCAAATTGCAGGGCTCTCCCTGGTTCTGGACCACCCTCCAATTCAAGGTTAGCACTGGGGGGGAAATTAATTTTTCATAGGAGCTAATTTGATATATAACAGCATAAGAAGAAGCCAGGATAAAACCTCCTCCTGAAAAGGAGTTAATGTCTCCAACTTATACAAAAATAGGAAAAATTCCAAACACTGAAAAAAAAAACCCACCAAAGCCCTGAAACCAAAACAACAGCTAAATAACTCCCATAAAAATTTACATGGCAGTCTTCTTACATAATACTGAAGTTGAGGCAAAAATCTGCAGGTAAAAGAAAACTAAAAAAATCTTATTGTCATCAAGGTTTTCCAGGGTCTTTTGGTGAAAACCTTGACAGACAAGTAGTTCCAAATAATGCTGACTGAGAAAGCTTTTCAATTATGTCAACAAACAGAAAGTTGTAGCAACTGCAACGATCCATGATAAATGATTATGTGTTTTTAAGTAAAGTATTATTGTCATTAAAATATCTGCTTTCTAACCAATTTTCTGGTAATGGTTTCAATGTAATTATTCTAGTTTTAAGAAACATTGTTTCCAATGAGAAAGAAAAAAGATCCAGAAGTAGATTATAAATTACAAAAACATGTAATAAACAATTTGATATGTCTCTAAAAATAGGACTTTTGATATTTCAGCAAGAACTGACAGATCCTGACTCCTTAATTATTTCTTCAAGATTCTGATTTTGGTTTCCACTTGCATCTTCTCTTGAATTCTCTGTAGCGACTATTCTTTTCTAGTATTTCTTAGGAAAAGTATAGTAATTTTATCAGATATGTAGCCACTCACGCAGCTTAAAAGTCACTGGATTTCCAAGGAGTTTGGAAAGAAGATATAAATTCCTAAAGATTGCATTCCAGAATCTGTATTTCTAATGGAATCACAAGGATTACAATAGAAGAAATTTGAAATTGCTTGGAACACTTAATTGATTTTTAATTTTTTTTTTTTTTTTTTTTTAAGATTCTAAAGGTCCAGAATATAATATAATAGTACAAGGTATTCTGACCACCTTCATAAGGAAGGGTGAGGAATTGCACCCACTTATCCCTGAGCTCAGTAAATTGTATTTGCACAAAGCATAAAGATACAGTAAAAACAAACAAGTGAGAGTTCATAATCCACCAAAAACCTGAACAAAATTCCCTCTGCGCGTATGAAAATATGTATCAGAATATAACTGAGAGCATAAAAACCCCTGCCACAGTATCTTTAAGTAATCACACAGCTCCTATGATTAACTTTTAGAACTACCAAACACTTACTGGTGATGAGCTGGACTGTTGCAGCAGGTTTTCGGGTTTTTTTTCCTTTTGAAAACACTTACATGATGTATTAACCACACAATGTATAAACTACACCCTGAATATAACCCCCCCCAGACGAGGTTGTTCCAAGCCCCATCCAACCTGACCTGGAACACTCCAAGTGATATGGCATTCACAGATCCTCTTGGCAAACTGTGCCAGTGCCTCAGCACCCTCAGAACCAAGGATTTCTTCCTAATATCCCATCTAACCCTGTCCTCTGTCAGTGTGAAGCCATTCCCCCTTGTTGTATCCCTCCATGCCCTTATAAAACTCCCTCTCCAGCTCTCTTGTAGCCCCTTTAGACACTGGAAAGTTCTCCAAGGTCTCCCTGGAGTTGGATATGATGGGGACTGGTGGTTACGAGATTCTAACCATTCAGAAAGTAGTGGAGTGTAAGATATTCTGACCATCTTCATGAGCAAAGCTGAGGATTGCACCCACTTATCCTTGTACTGGGCTGAGTAAATAACAGAATATATAAGTCAGAGGTAACAGGACTCGAAGCTTGGCTCATATTTCAAGACATGCATTTTGCATATCTTCATTGTCACGAACTGAATTTTCACTTTCTAAATGCTGCCTCCTTGCAGATTTATCACTTTATGTTTTACCCAACATTTGCAGATCGACCAATTCACACTGTGCTCTCTGGAGCCTTCTCTTCTCCAGGCTGAACAACCCCGGCTCTCTCAGCCTGTCTGGACACCTTCCCCTTCCCTTTGCTGGGCACCTGACCTGGTGCTGGTGATTAATTCAAGGTGCAATGACTTTTCCTCTTCCTCTTTTCATGTGCAGGGCGGTGGAGCGGGGCTGATAAGCTGGTTTGTGAAATGTCAAAAAAAGAGGGTTGAAGAGTCTTACTCTGGATTGTGCAACGGGAGGGTGTCATTCCTGCACAGCAGTTTACTTTGGGGTGGGCAGTAGAGATTAACTGTGCCAAACTGCAGCACAGGAGCTTATTGTGGATAAACTGAAATCAATTATAAATGTCAGCATTAGTTAAAATGGGCCTGAACAAAGGAAAAAAAAAAAAGCTTACTGAAGTATTTACACTGGATTAATTTTATCAATTTAAGAGTAATTATAATTAAATCACTATGTGGTTTTGGTTTTTTTCCTTTTCATTTTGTTGCAGTCAGACCTGCTGAGTGCTTCCCAGTGGTAGGATTGCTCGGCAGAAAATTGGATCCTCACTGAAACAAATAATCAAAGATGTCTGATTTGTGAGGTTAAATGTCTTGAAAATAGGAAAGATTTTTGTTAAAGTCTTCGTGTTAATGCTTTTTGACATTTCTAGTGGAGAGGGAGAAAATTGCTCAAGCAGCTTCTGTGGTTCTGTCGGAAAGGGTCTGTCTGTAGCTCGGTGCTTGCACTGTTTTTTTATGACACGAGATGTCGCTCCAAGTCCACTTAAGGCAAACTCCTCCGTTTATTTCTACCTTACAAAAGATGTTTTGGCTTAGTCATAGACTTCCCTATTCATAGGTCTTACCTGAAGACATATATATATATATATATATATATATATATATATACACATTTATATATGTACATATATGTACACACACATTTTTATATATACACACACACTCATTTATTTATATACATATGTAAATGTACCATTTCTTTTAGCAGAGGTCTGTAAAAATTGTTTATGAATCCAAATACGCTCTCCTGAATTACCATATCATAACAAGTACGTAATAGAACAATTTGCAATTAATGCTCTGAAAACTGTGCACACTTCCTAATTCAAGGAGAAAGAAAACCCCAAATCCTCAAAACATCTACTGTGAGCCTTCTCCAGAGAAATTTTTATGTAATTTTGCTTAAGTATTCTGTTCTCTTTACATCAGATCCAGCAAGAAAGAGGGTCTTGTTTGGCAAATTAATTGTTTTTTGTTTCCTTTTTCCTTGACAAAGAATTTCAGTAAATTAGTTTAGGGAGTCAGGCCAACTGATACCATTTTGTGATCTGTTTAGTATTTTTTAATCAGTAATTGAATGAACAAGCATTAAAACTGGACATTGCATCCCAACTCAGATATGCATTGGTACTATCAGTAGCAAATTGCAACCGGTTTTGTTTTCGAGTGTCTAAGAGGATGACTCAGTATTGGCAGTGAGGAAAGCCAAATGATCTAATTTGACTGTAGGGATTTCTGTTTGAATGGAAAGCACTCCTATCTCACCAGAAGGGAATTATTGTAAAAATCAACCCTTTTGTCCCTTTCTAGGTAACTCAATTGTCTCATAGTGACCTGCTCTGGCAGCCTAAAATCTGTGTGCGTAATATTCCTGCTCTCTTTAACTGCAGCAAACATGCAGGGCAGCATTACAGTATAAATCATTAACTCAGCTCATTAAGAGCTTGCTAATGTTACTGCTACATAATCTTGTGGTGGTTTATAAAGCCATTAAAATGTATATCTGCATGTACAGTATTTTTAAAAATGTCTGGCAGCAGTTGCTAGGCTTCTCTTTTAATGTAAAGGATTTTCAAACCTATCTCAGACTGAATTAATCATTCTGAGTGTGTTATCTTTCACCTTCTGCTGTGGCACATTCTGCTCTGATTCTGCTAATGCCTTTTAGTATAATTTAAAATAATTTCATGGCATGGTGAAAGCAACCGTTTAAGTGCTGATGGTGCTTTGCTGCTGTATATTTACTTTAGGAATTGTCCTTGTATGTTTGCTGACTGTCATGGAAACTTTTGAAGCTGATGTTCTTCACAATCTCATGGATCACTGTGGGTCATAGACATGTGTCTCTGTCTCTCCCTTCTGCTGATGTTGATACTTGATGGTTTCACAGGCACTGCTAATCAGTCATTATTGCATTTGTTTCTATTAAAATCTCAATCCTTTAAAATACACTGTTTGTAATCTATGTGCAGCTTTTTGTCTGCTTCTGCTTCGTATCACTGGGGTATTTCTGACTTTCACTGTGGCATTTTTTAATCCAAGTGCTTCTGGAATCATCTCTGCAAACCAGTGCATATTAAGATGAAATGTCAGATGAAATGGCAAGAGGCTGTCATGGTAGACCCTGTGTAAATGTTTTAAGAGAGATTACATTTTAGAAAATAGTCTCTCTATGCCTCAGCATTAATAGAACTGTTATCACTTCAGGTAAAATATGAGAGAGTTTCTTTGGGTGTTTTTTTTTTTCTAATAATTTTATCAGTAAAAACATTTTGATGTGAAACACCTTTTAAGTGTTTAAAAGAATAGATTTCCCATTAAGCATCTGGGAAATGTCACCCCTTCAGCTGTTATTGGAGGCAGTTGTGAAGGGAGACTAAGTTATTTCAGATTGCTTTGTTTGGGGATAGCTGCTGAAAGTCTTCAAGGAGATTAAAAAACCAAACATAAACCAATAAAACTTCATTAGTGCTTCTAAAAACAATAGGTAAGGCATTACCTATAAAATGTTTTATTGTTGCAGTGACTTCTTCAGCCAGCTCTGGACCGGATATTGTGTTAACAGACAGAAATGAGCTCAGCATTGATCTATAAATTAGCAGTTGCCTAGTGACTCATGGTCTTGGCTCGCTCACTTTATGCAAACAAAAAATAGAGCTATGCAGTAATGGATATATGGCAATTTTTTGTTGGGGTCACTGCTCCAGAGCTGGCAGCAATTTTTGACATAAATTTTGACAGGAAGAGTAACTTGAAAATGGAAAATGTCAATGAAAGCAGGAAATTGTTGAGAAACCATCAGCTAGGTACCTACAGAGGAATGTTGCTGTAAAACCACTGCAAGGTAAAAAAACCCCACACACATACACAAGTTATCAACAAAAATATATGAAAATAAGGGGCGAAGAATAAAATAGAATTTGCAGAGCACATATTAACTGGGTTATGAATTGGTTTAAAAGCAGTTCTCAAAATGGGAAAAAAATAATTTTAGTTATTATTGACCAATTTAATGAAACTGTCTAACCATTTTATTGGGCACCTAAATGGTAGCATAGGTCTCTTCCAGTTACATCTGTGAATGGCACAGGCTTGTTGAACACTAAATTACGAAGTTACACTGACAAAATTATTTGAATCACCTAATTAAATGGTGACAGTCCAGCAATATGCACTTCAAGGCAGCTAAATGCGGTCTGACACCTACGGCTGCGCGATGAAAAATTCCACCTTGAAATGCTTTGGCTCAGGAAAGGGGTAGAGGGTCTTCCATAGAAAACTGCTTCAGGCTGAGCTCCTACTGAAGTGCTTTACTTAAATTAACCAACGTGATCTAAGGGTTTATCAGGTAGGTGAAGACAGAGAAAAGGCCAAAGAAGGGATTTGTCTTTGGCACGCAGCACTTGTAAAACAGCTCCTGCAACGGTGTGTTCATTTAATGTGCCTGAGATCCAGAAAAGAGGGCCACAAACTTAGCTATGAACTGGAAACCAAGCCTGCTGATGCACTGCTAACAGATCCTCAGTGTTAAAGGCTGAGACTGAACTGTAGTAGCAGGGAATATTACAGCTAATAGCACAGGGCTTTTGGGTATGATAGAGGAAAGTGCCACAATATCCAACCACTGATGTTTTAAGTAGATCAATGTACTGTAACAGGCATGTAAAGTGTTGTGAGCATCAGTGGATGCAGTGTTGTGTCAATGCTGAATCCTTTTGTACCATTAATCTCAGTGGGATATGAGGTATCCCAGAAATCAGCACTTCTGAAATTTCAACCTGATATTTTCATAGAGAGTCTTGACATGGACAGTTGCAAGGTATTGCTTTTTATTAACTTAAACGTTATCCTTGCAATCAATAATATTGATAATCTATCAGTAATATCCAACACACTAAACTCTTTAAAGTTTACAATCTATTTTTTCTAAGCTTATGGGTGGCAAAGTTAATTTCTTCAAGAGGGGGGATCAAAAGTTTCCATGCTTTCTAAAGAGGATCTGCAGATACAGGAATGTGAGTGTGCTTCTCTTCTTGGTAGTGAATGTTTCCCAATTTTTATGAGAGAACAAACTCTGTTTGCAAAACATCACCTTTTTCTCTCTCCATCCTTTTTGTCTTTCTTTTCATTGAAGGTTTGAACAAGCTTCATTGAAACCAAAGTAAATCTTCCATGGGACATGGTGTCATTACAGGATCATGAATCATAGAAACAGAGTGGGTTGGGTTTGGAAGGAACCTTAAGGCTCATCTTGTTCCAATCCCCTGCCATGTGCAGGGACACCTTCCACAGGTTGCTCCAAGGCCAATCCAACTTGGCCTTGAACACTTCCAGGGATGGGGCCTCCACAACGAAGTCACAATGGCTTTAATTTTGGCTCTAACTTGCAGTTTGTGTGTATTCCCATAGCTCCACTGAACCCCTAGAAATGATGCTATTTTGTACCTGCTAAGAGGCCACAACTGTTTTATGGTCATATTCTTCCCTGCTACTGACTTTATCTATACACAGGATGTGAAACCCAAGAGTAGGTGTGGAAGAATAATTTCATTCTTATGAGGCATCCTTAAGAATCATCTTTTCCTGGAGCCTGGATACACTGAGATCAAGACCACTAGTTAGAGAGTGGTAGGGAGAAGCAAACAAAAGTATTCAAGAGAGTTCTTGAGCACATGCTGCAGTCACATTGCAATGGCAGCTACCAGAGGTCTCCAGGAAATGTGAACCTCAAAAAGGTAGCATTGGAATATTTTGTTTACCATTTGGGGCAAAAGAACCACACTTGAGAGCAACCATCAAAAGCAGTGAGGAATCTGCACCTGCTTTTCTTTTCTTGCATTCTTCCACGGGGAACAGCACATCTCTGTATCTCTGAGGCACTGTGGAAACTGAAAACCTGCCAGACTGGAACAAGTGCCCTCAGCTTTCCAGGATGAAATAATACCTTAATTGGTCTGTCTGCATGGATGCCAAGCCCTACCATCTCAGTCTGACATATATGGTGAGAAAAGCACCCGAGATCTGGTGTCAGCAAACCTTCCTTGAGCTATTTGTATCTCTTAATGGACAGAACTTCTAATGCAATTCACAGAATAAAGATACTTTAAGACACTGTTTTGGGTATGTCATGGACTCCTACATAACCAGCTTAAGGAAATCTTCAAGAGAATATTTTTATTTCTCTAGTATTTCTTTTTTTTTTTTCACTAACATTTTTTCCCTGCATCGCAGAAACAAGACCAACAAGCACCTTGGGAAGTCATCTAGTTCACCCCTTTGCTCCAAGGCAGAATAGACTCTTTCAAACCCTCCCTGTGTACTGTTTTTCTGTAACCTGTTTTTAAATGTCACTGGTAGTGGAAATTCCAAAACTAAAGACTAATGGCAAATTTTAATACCAAAGAGCAGAGAAAGTTGGTGAATGCAAGAGAAAATAGTGGTATTCTGCATGATACTTTCATATTACATTATCTTTTAGATTTTCCTGTAGGAGAGCAAGAACCTGGAAGTTTCAAAGTCTCATCTGACTGTGTCAGGAGCTTCCATCATGTCTCTGAATTAATTATGCAAGTTCATACCCCTTGATGTTATGTCAGGAATACATTTCTTGTTCAAATCCCTGAACTGAATATTGATAATACGAAATTGAATGAGTAGGCTTTTGAGTTATTATTGTGACAGAGGAGAAGAAAACCCAATTTATAGTTTTGAACAGGTTAATATATCAAAAACCTCAAAAATATAAATAGTGCAAGCCTCCAAAATATAAAGCCATTTTTGAAATAATCTAACAGGAAATCATATTTAGCTGACACTAGGTTCCCACTGTAAAATAGTTATAACACAGTCTAAAGGACTTAAAATTAATAAAGTTATAAAATTGGTAATCTAAGTTAATGTTGTGAATGACTAAGTTCATGAAACATCTAAAAGGCTGCTAAACAATTTTATCCTCTGGGGAAAGGAAGACTGAGAGATGACCAGCTTCTATTACTATGAAACAGTTCTACTTTTCAAAGAAGGACTTAAGGCTTTCTGTTTGCCTTATAGTTAATTTAAAAAGAAGTGAAGGATTTCTGCCTGGTTCTGAGATCCACAATTGATGTATCTCCTTTGAAAAGATGCAGCAAAAATGTGTCTGGAACTCCCCTTCTTGTATCACCACAGGTAAAAATGTTCTGGAGCAAAAGGATGATGTATGAGTTTCTGTGATGGAAGTGACTGTGCTCTGACAGGCTGAGATACTGATATTGCCAAGGCAAAGGAGAATTTTGAGGAGCCCGAGTGACTGAGTCCGTCTGAAATGCAGAATGACTCCGCCAAGAGAGGTGTCAGGGCTGTGGAGCCCCTGAGCATCAGGAGTCCTGACAACTGCCTTCAGTTGCTCGGGGAGAGGGACTATGATTTCAAAAGTGCAGCTGAAAGGCTGCACTTACATTTCTGGAAAATTCTTTTAGCAATAGAAGATATGAGTCTTTCTGAGCATGATATAAGAACCAGATGCTGGGGCTCAGAGCACTCTGTTGTCCCGTTTTTGAAGTGAAGAAAGTGTCTTTCTCTGATGATTCTATTATTGAAATAGATGTTGGAAATTTCACGTACACACCATATCTAGACCTTCATCTTACTACTTCTGTCATAATTTGTGAGAGAATAGAATAGAATAAAATAGAATAGAATCATTAAGGTTGGAAAAGACCACAGAGATCATCAAGTCCAACCTTCAACTAAACCCCACCATGCCCACTAAACCGTATTGTGTGAAGTGCCATGTCTACTTGTTTTCTGAACACTTCCAGGGATGGTGACTCCACCACTTCCCTAGAGAGCCTGTTCTAGTGCTTAACTACTCTTTCAGTGAAGAAATTTTTCCTAATACCCAACCTGGCACAGCTTGAGACCATTTCCCTTTGTCCTATGAGAAGTCACATCTGGACCTGGATCTCCTTGCTCTTTTAAACGAACAAAAAAAAAAGAACAGGAACTAAACACCACCACCACTACCAAAAAAACCCATAACAAAACAACCAAAACCCAAAGCAACAAACAAAAGCAGAACAAAGCAAATAAACCCACAGAAAAAGCAAAATTCACACATAAGGGCCACATGGCCTAATGCCAGTCAACATTCATTCCCAGAGTGGGATAAATCATGGGTGTGTGTCTCAGTAGAGAATTTCCAGCCAGTCCAACAAAGAAGAGAATGTCTCCATTAGGAGAAGAAACACAAAAACTGACAGCATCAGGTGCTCAGCTTCTTGCAGAAAAGAGGAAATGTGGCTCCCCAGAATGTTGGGTGTAACACTGCATCATGTTCTTGACCACATCTTGGGCAGCTGTGATTCACATTATTTCTTTCACTAAACTAAACTCCTTATAAATCCCTCTAGAGAAACAATAACAAAGGCTGGTTTGCTATTGACAGCAACATACACACGTGAGCAGAAAAAGTGCCTTCTGGGATTATGAGGGAGAGCAGACTTAATGAAGAGAGCTGATGAGGCTTGTTTCCTGGTCGTGCTGCCCACAGACCAAATTAATTCCAACAGATGAGTAAAAGATGGAAAGACATGCTAATTAGCAGCTTTTTTTTTTTTTTTAATGAACTAGTTCTCTACTTCAAAATCTAATTAACTCTCTAGATAAGGCCTAGGCTGAAGTTTCTGTTTCTCCACTAAAAGGATTATGTGGCTGTATTTCCAGTACTTGAAGGCAACTGCTTTGGATTGATGAATATTTACTTATATAAATTTTATTTAGATATTGAGGAATTATATATATTCTTATATATACCTTCTAGATAATGAGAGCACTCTTTCATTGCAGCTCAGGGGAATTACACAGCACAATAGATTTCCTCAAAGACAGAGAAGGTAAAGAGTTACAAATCATTAAGATCATTGTACTAGGGTGGTGGAAAACACTCACAGTTGTGAGACAATAAACTGAGGGAGAACAGAACAGGAGGAGTCTGGGAGGAACCACAGCAAGAGGAAAAAAGCCCAGAGAAATAGCCAAGATTTATTTGCTTTTCCTACAGTTTATATGTAGAAGGAAGAAAACAAAAATGTAATGGAAAACAAGGATAGAAGGAAAAGAGAAATGTAGAAAAAAATATAAAAGAGAACTTAGATTCAATTAACTATGAGCGTAAGATAGTCTCATGGGAAGTAGATGTAAGTAGTTGTTTGTATCACACTTTTGTACATTTTGGGGGAAGAGATAAGTGTGATAAATAGTTGTGCTGGAAGAAATAGAGATATGACCCTCTGCTGTTTGCAGCCAACACACTGGATTTGCTATCATGAAACATGTAATTTTCAAAATTCAGTGCTATACTTGCAAGTAGTTTCTTCCCAGCTTTTAGGCTGCAGTTTTAAATCAACTAAGATTCTTGAAAACGATTAGGAAAACCATGAAGGAGGCTGATATGCTAGTTCAGGGCCAAACTTGAACTAAATTTTGCTTCAAGTCTGATTTCAGAAACACTCAGGTGTTTAAAGATAATGGGATGATAAGATATTCACTAACTCACAGAGGAAAAGTATGGTACTGTACAGTAATGGTGGTAGCATGTAGTGAATAAAGCCTTAAAGACTGCCCTAGCACGTTTGGAAGACAAGCTCTGAGCCTCAAGACCACAAAAGTAGAGGACAGAGGTGAATTAAATTGGTTACTGTTACTTGTCTTTGGTATTGGTCAATCACAAAGGATGCTTTAAAAAGGCCACCCAACACCCAGCAGCTTCTATAGTGTGACAAACCTAGGACTGTGCTGCCACAGAGGTAATACAGACAAGCTCAGGCAGTAGTTTTTCCCTTCTGAAACTAGCTCACATTTCTAAGGACATGCTGAAAAAAATAGAGGAGAAAGAATGAGAAAGATGTTAAATTTGGCGGTGATAATGAAACTGCATATTGAACTAGGATCAAGTTCAACTCATTCTCTCTTGCCAGGGAAATTTGATTGCTTTTTTAATAGAATTATAAAATGTAATAGAAAGAGGGAATCCAAAATCTCCCTTGTATTTGATGGAATGTGTATTTGAAACCTCTCAAAACTTAATTCAAGGGGATTTAGGTGGGAGAACTGCCTCTGGCAGAGTGGTAATACCTATATGAGATCTTATAATAAAACCAGACATTGATCAAGTGAAGTCTTCAGTTTTCCAATAAAACAAAGAAATCATCTCAGATGATTTTACAGATGTTATTGATGGTATAATACAGTGATGCCTCAATCAAATCAGTTAGAGACAGCACAGGAACACGCAGACAAATGCTGCTTCTGCTGCAGTAGATGTAAGTAGTTGTTTGATTTTCCAATCCAGATGCATCAAATACAGTCCACACTCTCTTGATCTCTTCCACTTAAAATCACGGCAAAATTAATTTGCCTGAATGACACGTATGCCTGAGGATTATTTATGAGATTATGGTGTGAGAGACAGATCAGAAACTGGTGATGTGTGGATGGGGAGGCAGCAAACAGTGTGCAACATGCTCTGGTTCAATGATTAAAATATTGGATGCTCACTGACTGCAGTGAGGTTTGGCCCTGGCAATACTCTTGGCAAAACCAATTTCATCTTTCTGTGTGTTGCTAATGCCTCTAGACTTTCAGCCACCAGAGGAGATATCAGAAGTCCAAGTTGGGTGGGAGCCCAGGCAGAAAGCAACAACTTATTTTAGCCTCCGCTTACACACCATTTTATTCTCTTAAGTTTTGGGGTTGCAGTTGGATTCAAAAGATAGTTAGATCCTGTTGCCCCTCTGCCTAGTGTTTCACTAGAAGAGAAGATGGACTAGAGTCCTGTTAAGGCAGTTGTAACAAATCCAGGCAGCCTCTCCAGCTGTTGGGATATGCTTGCAAAGCTGCAAACCCTGTTCTCCAGCCTCTCACATAGGAATGAAGTATCACTAGTCAGAATCAGTGAGAGGTGATCACACCCTGGTGTGCAAAAGAAGTTCTGTCACTCACCATGTCATCAGAGAAGGATGAATGCAGCAGGGTTCAATTTAGCAGACATGGAGCTGCATCCTCCATGCCTGAGTCTGGGGCTCATGTGATGTGTATCCTCATTTGCTGGACACATGTGATGTGGTCTCTCTACACTGTGTGCAGTCCAGCCATATGTGGCAGCAGGACCAGGGCAGTGACTGTCCCCTGTGCTGGGCACTGGTGAGGCCACACCTCAAATCCTGGGGTCAGTTTTGGGTCCCTCATGACAAGAAAGACATTTAGGGGCTGGAGTGAGTCCAGAGAAGGGAACGGAGCTGGGGAAGGGTCTGAGCACAAATCTGGTGAGGAGCAGCTGAGGGAGCTGGGAAGGCTCATCCTGCAGAAAAGGATGCCCGAGAGGGACCTTCTTGCTCTTTCTGCACACAGGAGTGTGGAGCCAGGTGGGGGTCGGGCTCTCCTACCAAGCAACAAGTGACCAGGATGAGAGGAAATGCCAGGAGAGGTTAAGATTGGATATTAAGAAAACTTTCTTCATGGAAAGGGTTGTCAAGCACTGGCACAGGCTGCCCAGGGCAGTGGCAAGGTCATCATTCCTGGCAGTATTTAAAAGATACATAGATATGGCATTTGGGGACATCCTTTAGCAGTGGACTTGGCAGTGCTGGGTTGGACTCGATGTTCTTGAAGGGCTTTTCCGACCCAAATGATTCTATGACTTCATATATTTCCATTGCTGGAACATCAGGGTCTGAGACAGGCTGCCTAAAGAGCAGTCTCTCCAAAACCAGAGGACACAAATGGCTGAAACATCTGTCACAGCAGAGTGCTGGAGCACAGATTTAGTTCTGTGAGAAGAATTGGCAAGCTGGGCATGAGGGAGGGCAGTGGGGGAGAAACTCAGTGAGCCACAGGACAAAAGAGTGGGAAATGATGGCTGAAAAGAGGAGGAAGAGGGAGAAATGATGTTCAGTGGATGGATCCTCTCAGTTCAGGGGCAACATGTGCTGCATCTGTGCTGCTCGTCATAGTCATAAATGATGTGGCAAATGGAGACCAATGATGTGACAAGTATTAAAAATTATGTGGAATTAGGCTAGTGAAAACAAAAGCTGTGTGCAAAAGGGACCTCATAAAATTTGAGCAACCGGATCGTGAAATAATATCTGAAACTCCACGTTGATAACTGCAAACTGATGCACATGAGGAGGAACTGCTGTGAGTAGATATGCACCTATGAGCTCCAAATTAGCTATCACATCTCAGGAAAAATGATCTCAGACTCATTTTGTGATAATTCAATAAAAATATCAGTTCCATGTTTGGGAACCATGAAAAGAGAAAAAAAAAAAGCCAAAAATTTAGAAACCATTGCAGAGTGAGACAAAAAACCCATCATACTGCGACAGCAAATCCCCAGTGTACCCACACCTTGCATCATACAAGCAGTTCAACCTCTTCTCAGTTCCTCCTTGGCAAGTTTTGTATATGTGTTTGTTTGGGTTTTTTTTTAAATATAGCTAGATAATGCTCAGGAAAGAGTACTGAACATAACTGGCAGTATGGAATAATTTCCATATGAGGAGAGGCTAAATAGAAGTGCTTCCCTTGGAAAGCAGATGACTAAATCACTGAAATATATAAAATATATAAAGTATACCCCTCAAGTGGCATGAAGATGTAAATGGGGAAAAATAGCCATTATTTTTTACTATACGAGCACATCATGAAATTGTAGGGCAGGTCTAGAACAAACAAAGGGAAGTATTTCTTCANGAGACAAAAAACCCATCATACTGCGACAGCAAATCCCCAGTGTACCCACACCTTGCATCATACAAGCAGTTCAACCTCTTCTCAGTTCCTCCTTGGCAAGTTTTGTATATGTGTTTGTTTGGGTTTTTTTTTAAATATAGCTAGATAATGCTCAGGAAAGAGTACTGAACATAACTGGCAGTATGGAATAATTTCCATATGGGGAGAGGCTAAATAGAAGTGCTCCCCTTGGAAAGCAGATGACTAAATCACTGAAATATATAAAATATATAAAATATACCCTGCAAGTGGCATGAAGATGTAGATGGGGAACAATAGCCATTATTTTTTACTATATGAGCACATCATGAAATTTTTGGGCAGGTCCAGAACAAACAAAGGGAAGTATTTCTTCAAGCAGTCTATAATTACATTGTGGAACTTGCTGCTACAGGATACCATGGAAGCTGAAAGCATAAATGAATTAAAAATCTTACTAGGCAAATTTATGGATATACCTCCATCAAAGGCTGTTAAACAGAAGGATGTGCTTTCAATGTCTGACTCGGGAAACCTTTCAGCAAAGATTCCAGGAAATCTGCAAGGTCATATTGATGAAGGAGGGCAGAGGATTTTCAGTCCTTGTGAACAGGAGTATTTCTGCTCCTGATTTTCCTGTGTGCTCTTTCTCTAAACAGCTGCAACTGGATCTTCTCAGAGACAGCATCCTGAACAATCCTTTGGCTTGACTCACTATGACTCTTTGTAATTCTTACTTGATTTCCTTTCTCTTTTCCCTTTATCTGCCTTCAGTTTTTATAATAAAATCATTGGGTTAACTAAGGCTCACAGAAGTGCAGCTGCTGGCTGACCAGACTTCAAAACCCCTTTTGGCTCCTGGGAGTGCTGGAGAGTTTATTTTTGTCTTGTCTTAAAGCTCAGCACCTGGAAAAAGCAAGGAGGGTTTTTAATTAGCTCTCGGGTATGTGACCTATGGAATTCATTTTCCCTGATGCATCTTGGAAAGGCTTTGGAAGACACTGCTAGACAAGTGTGAGCAGTTGTCTGAGACACACCATGGACTGAAGGTACAATTCTGATTACTGGAGATGACTGTGGCAGGGCACAGGGACCATAGTTTATGAGATGAGCTAGACTGAAAAAATCTATATCAGAGCTACTCTCCATGAATGAATTTCCATTATCTAAAAGAGCAATTCAAGGCACAATTAAAACAAAGTGTAAATGACCCAGCTCTGGAACAGGATGCAAACATCAATTGGGGGTGGGGGAAAGAGCAGCTGGGAAATGGAATCTGGAAATTAGTTTTAAAAAATGACCTCTCTCTTGTAAACCAATACTTCTGGAAATTGCTTTGCCCTTCCTCTTTCCTATATTCTTATTCTCAATGGGAGGTAGAAATGTGAGTAGTTACATAGAAAAACAGTTTAAGTGAACAGCAGCAGGAAAATGAAATGACAGTGGCACATTGAAAAGGAAATGTGGATGGTCAATTTGATCTGCATATACAGAGGCATTATGTCATGAAGTCTCTCTTAATTTAACCATAGTAAAAGTACATTTGTGACACTGCAGCTTGTTTCAGAAAACTGTTATGAATAAAACCAGAACTAATTACACAAAATTTAAAATCTGCAGCAAAATGAAAATAGAGAGTGACTTTTGGGAAGCTATGAATACATCAGAAAAGAAAACACCAGAGAGGGGGAAAGGTTGTTTAAGCTAAAGTACACTGCTGGCAAAAGAACAAATGGTTGTAAACTGCCCATGAATAAATTTAAGCTCGAAATTAGAAGAATTTGTCTAGCCCTGAGAGGAGTGAGTTTTTGGAACAGCTTTTCAGTACAAACCAGAGGGACAGAACACTCTACCTTATTTTAAGATGACAGTGAACAATTTATATGATATTGTTGCCTGAAATAGAAAAGTACTGTCTGGCAAGCCAGGAAGTCCTTTATATCTTTGTTTTAAGCAATTCTGTATTATAAGACGAAGGTAGATCTGAGAACATAAACATCTGAAGGGCAGAGAAACTTCCTAGGAGTGGTTATGCAATATTTACTCAAAGGGACTCAGGGATGACTCACCATTTGGGTTGCCTAAAATAAGCCTGAATAAAGCAGCAATCCAGATATTTTCAAGATGTGCCAGTTAATGAACAAGGCAGTCTCAAATGTCACTCCTCAACATGAACCATGCCACGGGGCCTTGAAGGTATGATACACAGGGGGGTGGATTCTCTGAAAGTTGCAGAAAAGGAGGAAGTAGTGGCCAAAAGTCATGAATGTTGGGCTGGGGATTCCTACTTGCTCACCTCAGCTTGTAGGCAAGTGGTGTTAGGTTTCTGGGTTATTGGTGTGAGCAGAGTCTGCATCCTGGGAATAAGCATGCAGGAGGCATACTTTTCATGTGGAGGGTGCTCAGGGACCCTGAACAACCTGGTCCAGTGGAAGGTGGATCCTTGGCAGAGGGTTGGAACTGGATGACCTTTAAGGTGCCTTCCAACCCAAAGCATTGTGTGATTCTATGATTTCAAAAGCAGCTTCAGGATCAACATTTCCAGCTACATCGTTAAAAATATCATGAAAGAACCTCAGATTCTGAGACCAGGTAGCCTCAGAACAGTTCACAAAACTAAGGCACTAGCCATGGAAGTCAGCACCTAAAAGATCAGCTCTCAGGTATAAAGGTTGTCCAGTGCAGACCACAAAATTAGCTTCTAATTTTAATTTTATCTCTAAACAGCTTAATAGTTCTCTCTGAAGATGACTTATTTGGTTGTTTCTCTTTTAATATTAAGCTGACATTTAATTTTGTGTTTCACTTTGGGAAAATATGATGTTGGAAATGCTCAACCATCCTTTCTTCTCTTTCTTAGGCACATGGAAAAGTCTCCTGTCATTTGAATGACAAACATAGCAGTGGGTTTCTGTTTAGAGTTGCTGGAATATGTTTTCCAGATCAATGGTGAAAATGACAGTATGGAGACTGCAACATGTGGAAGATACAGTAGGGTGAAAGAGCAGGTCAAAATGTTTTTCTCTGACAAGAACAGTCAGTGGTGCTTAGATTTAATGCATAAAAAATAGTGGCCTGGATCCTTTGCAGTGGATCACTGTGGCACCAGGGACAGGGCATGTTTTAGAGAGTATCATTATCACACCAACAGGTAATGGCTTCACAGTGACGTTTTTTGTAAACTAGAACAGATCTCTAACAGAAGATGAAGATACAAATTCTATCTTCATTGATGGTCTGTTTTGATGGAAAATAAGCTAAAGTTAAAGCAGACACTTTTGGGAAATTGAGCTCTCCAAATGAGTTTTCTGATTTTAATTAAAAAGTTTTAACTTTTTACGTTTTAAGACTCGTTCCCATGCATATCAGTACAAACTCCTTTCACTGTTCTCAGAGATGTCTTTTAATCTACCCCTTGGAAACTTGCATTCCTTGAATAAATAAATATGCATTGGGAGCATTTAGTATCTGACCATGCCCACTTACACAACAGATGTCAAGCAGTTACCCTTTATTCTTAATACAAAATCAAATTGCTAAAAGCATTGAAATTCTGGGCTCTGTCCAAGAGCAGCAGATGAATAATTAAAGTAGAAAAGACTTCAGGTTCTCACATTTCTTTTTCATGATCTCACTGGATGTAACTTTCAATACTGAGAATACCAGAGCTGGACAAAACCCTGACAGCAATACTTTCACTACTGAAAATATGGGTTCAGAATCACGAATTACCTCCTACTGATTCTACTGAACTCTTTCAACTGGGAGATGGAAATGCAAATCCAGAATCCAAACCATTATTTTGAGATAGTGTAATTTAAAATGTTTAACTTTCACAGGAGTGATTACATTAATCAAAACTATTTCAAAACTTATTTTATATAAAACAGTGAACATTTAAAGATGCAGTAAAAAAACCACCCATGTATCCCCCACTAATGAGCACAAAGGCAACTAATCTAGGAGTTTATTACAGCTGCAAGAAGGAAATGCTAAGAAAGTTCTGAGAAGTCACAAAAACCCAGAATCACAAATGATTCCTCCCTGTTTCTACAAGTCCAGCCTCAAGCAGCCTCTTCTCAGCTTTTTGGTTTTCAACTCTATATTGAATCATATGGTCACTTACTATGTGTTCATTTAGATCTCATCACCCCTGGCTGGAAAGGCAGATTTTCCAGGATTTCACCCTTTTCAGAAGCTTCTTTAGCTTCTGTACATGACATGGAGGAAGGAATCAATTATGGTTTCCAGGTTAATTTTGTCCAGAAAGAGCTCTTGAAACCTGTTCAAACAGCTGAACAGAGACACTGCTGTCCTCGAATGCTTCCTTTTAGCATCACAATCCTCCTTCCATTTGGAGTTAGCCTTTCTCACACTGTCCTGGAAGCCCAGTTATCTCAGTTCCCCCACTTCCCTAGAGCCCATCTCCAGTTTTCTTCGTTGATTGAGGTCTTGGACCTCACAAAGCTTCTGCTGCCTGGGGTAGATGGCAGGATTGTGAGAGCATGTGGTCTTTCCAGCACTTGAAGGCAGGGCAATCCTTAGGGAAGGGTTGGTAAGGCTTCCAAGTGTAAAGCATAGAAAATATTCAACTCACTCCACTTGCTTGAATTTTTCTTGCCAACTCCCCAAACTGTGTGCAGGTCAAAAGCTCATTTCCTTTCACAGAATCTTTCACTGGCTCTGATCTGTCTCTGTTTTCTTATCTATTCCTCTACTGTGTTCAGCTGTAATGAGTTCATAAGCATTCTGATAAAGAAATTACAGTGAATGGGTTGTTGTTTTTAACTTCTTGGACAGATTCTTTATGCCTTACTCTGGGAAACCTTCCTGTTGCATTGCTTGTAAGTTGACACAGAGATGAGCTATAATCTGTAGTTCTGTTTTCATAAAGATAATGTTAAAGGGCAAAGGTTGTATGTTGATAGGTTGATGCAAACTTTGAGCTTTCTAAGGCAGCGATTCATCTCAGCATTTTAAGGAAGATAACAATTTCCTCACAATCCACCAGAGGGCCCTGGATCTGATTACACTTTTTTTTT
>VYXB01003386.1:0-77076 GCA_013397135.1 Pachyramphus minor | reverse complement strand
GTTTTAACTTTTTTGTTGGGGGGGGGGGGGGTGTGTGCAGAAAATTACTTTCATTATACAATGGAGCTGTTCACAGAAAACCAGCAGAGCCCTGCTTTCAGTTCAGGTTTTGCTTTTTTGTAAAAGTCCAGTTACATTGAGAAAAGAACATAAGACAAGTTATAAAAACAAGTAATCAGACTTACTCACTCATCTACTGACTCCACTGCAAAGGGCACAGAATAAAAATTGATGATTTTAGGGGTTATTTATATCAGGGATTAATCCTGCCTGGTTTTGCTTGTTCAGCACTGACATCAGCTGGAGTGTGGGGAATGTAGCCTTGTGTTCATCACAGACATTTAGTTCACAAAATAAAGCCACAGATGACTAGAGCTGGTGAGAATTTGCAGGTTGTTCTTTCCAATTTGAATAATAAGATATACAGAATGCACTACAAAGTGATTTTGAAATGTAAAGCAATAATGTTCCCTTTGAAGGGCTGATATCAAGTGCTAAATGATATATCAATTGGATGCAAAACCAAATCCCAACCCTGCAAATATTATACAAAAACAGCTTCTTTGAAGTCAATGGGACTAATTACAAATGTAGAATAGAGCCTGGTAGTATGGCACTCTTGTTAACTGGAGTTTAGTTTCATGAATTTAATAAAAAATAGATTGAAGTTCTCAGAACAACTCTAGCTTGGCTTCACACTGACAAAACACAATTCCTGCCCGACTCAGACATCTGTGGGTCTCCAACATCCAAATCCCTCAGGGTTGTGTTTAATTTTGCACTGCAGGGCTCTACAATTCTCATTTCATAGATGGGGGATGTGGGCACTGACTAGGAAAGGGTTGTGTTCGGTATTACAGCCTAACTGTTCACTATTACAACACCCAACCTTCAGGAAGGCAGAGTCAGATCCAAAGGGCAGCTGGACACATCCATTATTTGCTATTTTGAGGTAGAGTAGGCTCAGGGTTGAGAGGCAACAGCAACAGGCAATGGCCTCTTGCTCAGGTAACTTTTCATGTGAAATAAATAAGTGAATAGTTAGAAATGAATAGTTAGAAATAGAATAGTTAGAAATCATTCTGAGCCTGATTTGGATTTATGTATTGGCCCCAGTGGCTGCTGTAAAGGTGTTCTTGCTTCTCATTTGTATACACAGCAAGAAAATTAGGTCTGTGCTATAAAAATGGAAGAAAAGGCAAGTATGTTGCTCATTAGGGGAACATGAGTCCCAGATGTCAAGGTTACACCGAGGCAGCTATTGCTATGTTCAGTTTTATCATATTCAGACTTATCTGTCCTCAGACCTCTGAGATTAGACTTGATCTCTCAGGTTGCCTATGGGCACTGTACCTTTAGACAAACCAATGGCATGCACGTAGATACCCTCATAGCAATCTTAGAAGCATTGACTACCCTCAGGTGACAATTGCTTAGAGATATCTCTGGGCACAAAGCATTGTTTTTATCTAGCATGTGTTCCCTATCACTGTAATTTTGTCAATATTTTCATATTGCAGCAATTCTGGGTCCTAGGGATGGTGGATGTGCTGCTCAGTTACACTAAAAGCAGTAATCTCTGGTTGGTTTTAGAAGTGATTGTAGGTTTTATCTCCATAGGCTGAGTCTCTGATACCCTCTGTGCCATGACAAATTATAAATGAAAACCATTTTTGTTTCCTCCAGCTCACAAGCTGTAATCTTTAGTATCTCTGAGTTTCCGGAGATGTGCTAATGGTACATAATCAACACTCAGAGCCTGATAAAGGCATGTATCAGCATAAATCAGGACTCAAAAGCCAACCCCTAATGGACTTGCTGAGCAGCTGTGTAAGTGCACAGATCACTCTGTGCACAAATGCCTTCTGAGGTAATGGAAGGGAATAAGAATTCATAAAAACAGACCCTGTTTCTGCATTTCTGGCTGTACCTTTTGGGTGCTAACCTAACTATCTGATGATGGATACTGTTCTGGATAGACCTTTGCCTCACTTTCTTCATCTTCTCCTGAAATAAAATTTGTGGTTGTTTTTATTGTACTTATTTTTGTTTTACTTTCACTGTTTTACCAGTGTCAAACCATATAAACTTCTTGTCACTGTATGATCTGTTCAGAGCTCACACAGACTGTCTTATCTCATACTTGCTTTTCAGCTGGATCATTAACAGTGAAATTAAGTAGCACCAGACCCGTTAGTGTCAGTGTGAACATTTTTCTCAGCCATGACTGGCCTCTGAAACTGCTCTGCCAGGGCTTAGTGAAGCAGCTTAAGGTGCCTTCCAACCAAATTCTAATGTTTCTTTTTTTTTTCATAACCTTGGGCTGGGCTCCCAGGACAAGCACTGTGAAAAGAGAAAAATATTACTGTTTTGAAGATGGACAACACTTGCAATCGCATGCAGATCCTGCTGCCACATAGAGGATATACTTGCAAATAATATCCTCAGGTAAGATCATGGATTCAGATTCAGACTCCTGGTCCAGCATCCTCCAGGAGAAGGAGTCATTTCAATAGATATATATTCTAGAGGTGACTACAGAGCCTTTCAGACACTTGGATGGCACTGCTGAAACTAGGCCACTACTGATGTATCTTACATGTACAGAGCTCCCACCTACTCACCTGTCTACTCTGCTCAGCTCTCCTTCTCTACAGAGAGGTTGAAGCTGGGAAGAAGGGGGAGATGGACGTGTTCATCAGAGGCCCCTTGGGTTTTCTTCTCTCTGACACCTGCTAAACACCCACCCCAGGTTGTGCCAGATCACACGTGCAATAGTTTTGCTGTTTAAGCTTCTGTCACCAGATTTCCTTGTAAAACTCTCTTTTCAGAGAAACAGAGGTAATCTTCACTGCTCCTGGAGTGGCTGTTGATGTGGAGGGGATGAAGGACAGAGCAGTCAGTCAGGCTTACCCAGGAAAAGCACCACCTTTAATCACATTTCATTACAACTAGAGAGCTAGAGATGCTGAAAGCTCTCTCATGATGTGGGAATTAAAGGGCCAGGCAGGGATTTTGTACACTGCTGTGGTGTGGCTACAGCCAGGGGAACCTCAGAGCAATGAACTGTCTGATAAAAACTGAGACTATGAGCTTGGAAAGTGAAGGGGGGTTAAATTACACAATATGCAGTAAAAAAACTACTATTTAGACTCTGGCATTTTTGAAATTGCACTTACTAAAGGCCCTGTTTGAACCAGTCTCCTGATTTTACAGCATGTGGTAAGAGGTGGGACTCTCCAGGGGATCATTTTCCAGAGCTGCAGTTTTGGACAGAGTACCTGTCTCATCTCTGCAGCCGTTCCTTACAAAGGAGAGCACACCCCACGCTGTCTGGGAGGGCTGTGATTACACATGTACTCAAACTCCTGTCTTTCCTGGACTTAGCCCATTTTCCTGGCACTGGAATGCTTGTGCTTTCAGGACCAAAGTGGGGTCTAAGACCCACTGGGAGGTGCAGCTACTTACTCCAGGTTACAAATCTGTGCTGGGATAGGAGCCTGTGTGATGGGTCCCAGGAGTGCTGTGGGGGAGGCTGGGTGGTGGATGATGCCTTGAAGCTCAGTAGGAGGTTGGGGTACATCTTTCCAAACAGGCCTGAAACATTGGCCTTGACAGTTGTAGCAGTGGGAGGAGCAGAGGACAAGGACCTTGAGAGGCTGCCCTGCCCTGTTTCATTGCCAGAGCTTGTGAGGATGGAGAGGGAGAAGGTGTGAAAACATAAGGTCCACTGTGCAAGGATTGCTTTGCCCTTTGCTCTGGGGAAAGCCACCACCACAGGTCACCTCTTGTCTCATGTAATTTGCCTCTCTGTAGTGACAGCTTTGAGTAGTTTGGCTTTGCCAGGAGGAGTTATTATTCTCATCAGGTTTCCAGCCTTTCTTTTGGGAGACCCAATATCACTCTGTGCCTTGTAGGGCAGGTATGTGCCTGATTTAACGCACAGCATGGCTCCTGGGGTTCCTACCTGTGCCAAAATGAGGTCTGGTTGCATACTCTGGAAGGGAATTCATGCACACTGTCCAGCCCAGTGCTGTCATACCATCCCAGAGCTTTGCCTGTTTGAGGGAGAGGACGTGAGACACATGGAAAGCAGGTGGTCTGCAGTACAGATGCGGTGAATTGAAAACCAGGCTGTGGCTGCTACAGTGCTGAAGCCTTTCCTGTGGGGTAGGGGAGGTTGTTTTACTTATCTTCATTTTCCTATTTATGTCAGAAGACTCTTTTTTTTCCCCCTTTGCTTTTTCCTATTGCAATTCATTTATTCTAAAACCTCAAGAATAAATCCTCAAGGAAGAGGAGATGATTTTTTCTATTGCTGAATTGTTGATATACCCTGTCAGGTTCTATGCTCTTTGCTGGTAATGTTACATCTGAGACCACAAACCCCCTCGAGGTTCAAAGTCACTCTGGCCCAGCAGCCCAGAACACAAAGGGCTGTAATGGAAAGGGAAGCAATTTGTGTGTCTATGTTTTCAGACTTCATACACTCAGAGAGGCTTATAATGTCCAAAGGGTAGATCGAGATAATTAAATACCAATGAGCAGAGATAGATGAGCCCTGTACAAGTCAGTTTGCTGCATAATACAGTACAAACTACCAGGAGCTTTTGTAAATGCATTGAAAATACACAATGAAAGTGAAAATAGAAAGAATTCAGCTTTTTTCCTTGGGCCCAGTATTACTTAAACTCACACCTCTCTTAAGCACATATTAGATTAAATCTTCATTCAGCCTGATCTTCCTGTGAGAATCTTAAAAAACCCTGTAAAGTAACTTCATACATGACAGCCCAGGTTATGCTGTACAGGTTTCTGTACAGTAAAACCTATTAATCAAGCTTTTCGGTATTTATCTTGTTCCTGTTGACTTTTTTCTCTCCTCATCCTGGCAAACCAAAGCTTTGCTACCAGAAAGGTATGTACCACACCTGTGATGGTCAGTAGGAGCTCAGGATTTGTATCCAAGGCTTGAAATCAGACCTCTAGTTTCCCACCTGGTATCACGTGGAGATGAACAGAGCTGATCGTATTGCATGAGACTGTTCCAGGTCACCTGAGGACTGTACAAGAACTAATGAAATAATGTCCTGGGTTGAGATACAGTGTGGATCCCTTCAGCAAAAAGCTTTCTTTTCTTTATTTATTTACTTGCAATCATAAAATCATTAAGGTTGGAAAAGACCTCCAAGATTTTTTAAGTCCAACCTTTGACTGATCACTACCCAGTCAACCAGACCACGGCACTAAATGCTGGGTCCAGTCTTTCCTTAAACAACTCCAGGAATGCTGACTCCACCCCTCCCCAGGCAGCCCAATGCTTTTCAACCTTTTCTGTGAAGAAATTCTCCCTGATGTCCAACCTGAACCTACCCTGACAACAGCTTGAGGCCATTTTCTCTTGTCCTGCCCCTCGTTCCCTGGGAGCAGAGCCCGACCCCCTCCTGGCTCCACTCTCCTCCTGTCAGGGAGTTGTAAACTGAGAAGGTCTCCCCCAAGCCTTCTTTTTTCCAGGCTGGACACCCCAGCTCCCTCAGCTGCTCCTCATGTGCCATGATACAAGGCAGGATGCCGCTGGCCTTCTTGGCCACGTGAGCACACTGCTGGCTCCTGCTTGTCCCCATTTCTATTCAATAAGCAGAGCATACAGTCCACACTCTTTCTTCTTTTACTGTAGTAACACTGTCTGTGTTAATGCCAGCAGCCCTCAGACCATGGCAACCTTTTTGGTCTGCAGAAATGAATCATTCCTAGCTGGTGTGCACACATTCTGATGATGCTGCATTATCAGAAGACCTTTGTGATTGCATATTGCTCACACAAGCAGAGCTGTCAGGGGCTCAGTGCTCTCACAGGCCTTCTCCTGAGCAGTTCAGTCCATTGCCCACTTGCACAAATAGTATCACAGGGAGCCCCAGAGAGGGATGGACACAAAAGAAAAGTAGAAAATCTGATCAAGGATGTGTATTCAGATATATGGGAAGACATGTATTTGAAAACATATTGTATTGTGTATTCTTAACATCATTAATAGAAAATTTGAACTCATCAAAATCTTGCCAGAATCATCACCAGATGCGTGACATGGTACATATCAAAGGGAGAACCATCAATTAGGACAGTTAATCTCTTTTGCTCATGAGGTGAGCCCTAGGTATGGGATTTGGCAATACAAATATGACTAAAACCATTGCTACTGATCTGCAGCAAATATGTCCTACCTTGAAGTAAAGAAAATCCAATAAGCCTGGGCATATTCTTCATTTTGATAGTGGTGAGGCATCGCCCAGAGAAGTTGGGACTGCCCCACCCCTGGAAATGTTCAGGGACAGGTTGGATAGGGCTTGGAGCAAATTGGTCTAATGGAAGGTGTCCCTGCCCACGGCAGGGGGGCTGAAACTAAGTGGTCTTTAAGGTCCATTCCAACCCAAACCATTCTATGTTGAGCTTTCTAGTGTTAGTTTTACTTTGGACTCAATGACCTTAGGGGTCTTTTCCAATCTAAACGATTCTATGATTCTGTATAAGGAAGTCTGTGCACACTGGAAGGGAACATTTTCACCACTGGTTCTCAAATATGTTAAATAATACGCTTTATGTGTAAGTTACAGGAGAGACAGAATTCACAGTGGAGGGTTCAGTGGAGCTGCATGGGTCAGGTAGTTTTTTCCATAGTGGTACCCTAGATCATAAAAACCTTAAAACTATTATTAAAGATATGTTTTCTAGATATCTCTGGTGTTTTTGGCACATGCATTACCTTGAATTAAGTAAAGCTGACTTTGATAGACTGTGTTGTGTGACACTTACCTCTGTAATTGTTTTAACTAAGCAGTGGGTAAATAGAAGATTTTCTGCTAATCAGAGAATCATCGAGATTGGAAGAGACCTTTAAGATCAATTAGTCCACCTGCTAATGAAACAGCGCCAAGCCCATCACTAAACCATGTTCCTAAGTGCCACATCTACACGTCTTTTACATCTCCCCAGGGATGGTGACTCAATCACTTCCCTCAGCAGCCTGTTCCAATGCATGGCCACCCATTCCATGAAGAATTTGTTCCTAATATCCAATCTGAACCTCCCTTGGTGCAACTGCAGATCATTTCCTCTTGTCTTCTCACTGTTACCTAGGAGAAGAGACCGACCTCACCTGGTTCCACCCTCCTTTCAGGGAGTTGTAGGGTGGGAAAAGGTCCTCCCGAGCCTCTTTTCCTCAGGCTGAGCCCCTGCAGCTTCCTCAGCTGCTCCTGACAAGCTTTGTGCTCTAGACCCTTCACTTTGTGTTGCCATCTTCACCCTGTGGATATCTGTTTTCAGCCAAGTGGTTTGAAACAGTTTTTTTGGTCTAGCCCCGATGGTCTTGCATGCTGTGTTAAAGCATATGCTGCTCTGAAAGTAAAATTACCTACATAATAATGCTGATTTTGAAGGAGGGCACAAAACACAGAAAAGGGAGTAGGTTTAATATGTTGGTTTTCAGTAATTAATGCTAGGAAGCTTAAAGCAAGAATGAAGTTATTTGTTGTTAGACTCACACTATCTCTTGAGATGTGCCTCAAGTACTGACTTACCAACCTGTGCTTCTGAATATAGTCCTGACATACTTCTGAAGGGATTTTTTGTGACAATATAAGAAAAAAATCATGTGATTTCCCCTTATAAAGCCAAATCTTGCTGGTTTTAGCCTACAGTATCTCCACAATAGAATTGTACCCTGCAATTTAAGCACAATAATATCCTAGTCTCTAAAATCAACCTGGCTACTTAGAGCTCGAGACAGCAAAGTTTATCTGAATTCACAATATTCACTTCACTTCTAATGTGGTTTGGTTAACCTTGAGCATGTTGCTCCACTTGCACCTTTGGCTGCAGACCTCCAGAAGGACACTCCCATCCCTGGTCCACCCCCTGGGCTGAGGAACCCACCTTTGAAGGGCCCTGGTGAGCTGGGACTGAACAGCATGGACTAAAAGGCTGAGAGAGTTGGGATTGTTCATCCTGGGGTGACCTCACTGTGGCCTTCCAGCACCTGAAGGAAGCCTACAGGAAAGATGGAAGGGGGTTTTTTATAAGGGCATGGAATGATAGGACAAGGGGAGATGTTTTTAAACTGAGAGTAGTTTTATATTGGATATTAGGATGAAATTCTTTAGTGTGAGGGTGGTAAGGCACTGATTGTCCAGCAAAGTCATGGCTGCCCCACCCCTGGAAGCGTTCAAGGCCAGGCTGGATGGGGCTCTGAGCAACCTGGTCTAGTGGAAGGTGTCCCTGCCCATGGCAGGGGGATTGGAACTAGGTGGTCTCTTAGATCCCTTCCAATTCAAATCATTTTATGCTCCTATGACTCTATGACTCAGGCAGCAGCAGGACAGTTCCCAAAAATAGATTCTGGACTGGAGTGAAGATAAGGATGACAATTCCCTGTGAAGATAACACAAATGGAAATGCTCAGGGCTTCTTCTGAGGCTTTTCACCTTGCATTGTGGGCTTACCCTGGATTTCCTCCCCTCTTGCCTGGAAAAAGTGGAAACATGTCAAGTTTTCAAACCCAGGCACAAGCTTGCTGGAGCTGTAGAGGGTCTGACACCTGCCTAGGGATGCTGTGACATAAATATCACAGCTGGAGATCTGCTGCTGCAATGAGAAGACGGGAATGAAGTCTGGATGGGGCAGTTACTCTCCACTCTGTAGTTTGACCTGTCACATGTCACGAGAGAGGTCCTTCTACAAGACAGAGTTTGTTTCTTTGACCTGTCGCTGCCAGAGCTCTGTGCAACGCAGGAATGATCCTATTCCATTTACCTGAGTCCGTTTTCCCATGTGTAAAAGGATGGGGAGGGAACTTGTTCCAAGTTCATCTCAGAAGTGGCACAGATCCTGCCCTGTGCTTTCACCTTTGCTGTATCTCATGATGCTGCTGCTGCCCTAACAGCCAGGATCCCTGACATTTCCCATCGCCTCGGTGAGCACGAATTTCCTCTGTGAGAGAGTAAGCAAATACAATGGCACAACAGAAAAAAAGGCAAGGGGAAATAAAAAAAAAAAGGCACACATGCACCTGCTGTGAGTTTATTTTGACAAGTGTCATTTAGATGCAATAAGCTGTGATCATGTCTCCGGCGGGGCTGCAAACAGAGAGGAACCAACAGGGTAAACAAACCCAGGAGCAGAGCGCGGCTTCCCTCGCTGGGTCGGGGGCTGGCGGAGACGGGGAGGAACGGGCAGGAATGGGGGGATTGTGGGGTGCGCTTCGCTGAGGGCTGCGTGCCCTCTCCGCCGAGCCCGGCGGTGCAGGAGGAGCCCCCGGCTCTCCCCGCGGGTGCGTTGCCGTGCCCGGGGCTGCGGCGCCTGCGGGATGCTCTGGAGCGGAGGGATGCGGAGGAGGGGGATGATGAGCGCCGAGAGGGGGGCGGCAGGAGAGGAGAGGGAGGCGTGTGCCCGCCTGGAAGGGGGGCATTTCTCCCCTTATCCACACAAGCCGATGTCTACCCTGCCGAAGCAGTTAAACGGGGGAGAGCAGCAGCCCGGCTGGCAGATTCCTGCCCTGTGATATGCCAGCCACAGGGTGACGCAAGGGCTGGAAGGCTCCAACTAACAAGCCATTTTCACCTGCGTAATAAGCGCTAGTGGAGATACAGCAACAGCAGCAGCAGCGGCGGCGGCGGCTCCCGGTCCCCGCAGCCGGCCAGACTCCAGCGCGGCCGCAGCACCGTCCAGCCCGGCGGCCACCGCAGCTCCTTCGGTGGCTCCCGCTGCATCCCGAGAGCCGGAGATCAGCGGCCGCCTTGCAGGCAGCATGTCAGCCCCGCCGGACCCCCAGGACCTGCTGCTGGCGGGCACTGGGGTGCACTGGGCTGCGGACGGGGCGGACCAGTATGCAACTGGGGCTCTGCTGCGGGATGGAGACGGGGCTCAGCAGAGGGAACAGCTGGTTTTTGGCTCCGCCAGGGAACACCCGCCCGTTACCATGGCGACTGCATCCCCAGGTAAAAGGCGAGGGGTACCCAGAGATGCTCAACAAAGGGGCCCTGGCAGCAGCATCTCAGGTTCCCAGCCTGGGTGCTTGGAAACATTACTAAGGAGTTACTGAGAGCATGCAGGAAAACAGAAAATAACGAGGAATTGCGGCCTTTGCAAATAGTTATTTTTTTGCTGATGTGGGGGAGGGGGGGATGCAGGAGCCAGCCAAGTTCCCTCGAGCTCTTTGCAGTTTGTTAGGTACAGGACAGCCAGATTTCAACCAAATGTTGGAGGGCATTTGATTTCTCTTGACTTGATGTGGCTCTGTCCTCATTTGTCATACACCTGTTCACATCTGGAGTGACAGATCTCAGCGGAGTTATTTCAGCCCTTCCCCCTGCACCTGGAATTCCTGCTTGGCCTCTTATGTTATTTCAGCACACAGCTTTTAATGGAGTGCCTATTCTGAAGTGTTTGTACATTTTCTGCATGCTTTTGAGACTTGTTCATTTGATTGTGGGCTTTTTGGTTGCTGTGTTTCCCTCCTTTTGGCTTTTGAGGTGTGTTTGGCTTCAGTTGCACTTAGTTGAGGGGCTGCAGGTTCATTGATTTTCAGATTACTTTTGGGAAGTGTTTGATTTCCCTTGATTTAGGGTTCCTTTCTTTAGTAGGTGTACTGGTAGCAGGTGTACATCTATTCATGAACCTGAGAAGGCTTCAGCTTCCTGGAGCTCCTGGGAAAAATGCTTGGGGAAAAATGACTGTCTTTCCTTCTTGGTGACGCTTTCTTACTTTCTTTCCCATTTCTGCCTGTCAGAGAACCCAAATAGCCAAATAACCCAGCCCTGAGGGAGCTGATGCATCCCATCTAGATTCCTCTTCACTGGGAAGTAGATGTTTCCATTATACTGCCTGAAGCATTAAACTTGTCTTGAGTAAGTTGAGGGTCAGGGCTTGGGACGGGAATCGATCTCTGTTATGCAATAGCTGCAGGAGCATTAGGAACTGCGTTTTTGGGCTGAGTCCCTTCTAATCCCTTCAGTCAATCAGCGCAAAGAGTAGCTGGCCAGAAACAGCACAGTCTGAGTGTCTACATATGCCATTCTGCTGATGCCCAGATGTGGCTTTCCAGGGTCTGAGTGTGCCTCGGTGCATGTGTGTGCTCCCAACATGGATGTTTCCCTGGTGCTCTTCTGTCTGCTGGATGCGACTGAGTCGAGTAGTAAAATGGGATCTAACGCCCATCGGCTGATGTGGGAAATGTTTTGCTGTTTGGTAGCTTTGGGCAGGCAGCTAATCTGCTGATGTGCTGCTGATTCGCTGAGCTGAGTGTTAGGTTGTGAAACGTGACTTTCTACTGGAGAGAGAGGCTGATGGCTGGCAACGTGAAGCTGTTTGAGGGTGTGCAAAGAGGGGCAGGACTGGGGGCTCCTGGTAGGGTGGCCTCAACAGTATAATGACACAAAGAAGGGGGAAAAGAATCTTGTGAGATTTTTTTGTTCACTGATGGATGAAAATATGGCCATGCTGAATCTTAGCATGCAGAACAAAGAGGGGTGGTCTCTTAAATTATGTACATCCCCATTAAATGGAATCACTGTGATACTGCTTACATTTAATAAAGGCTTCTTCAGGCTTAACCTGATCTGTAGATCAAGACTTATAAAATGCAGATTAGACAGGCAGAAAGAAAGAGAAGAAAAAGAAAAAAGAAAAAGAAAGAAAGAAAGAAAGAAGAAAGAAAAGAGAAAGAAATGCAAAGAAGATTTCCAGCTTTTACAACCCTCTGCAAAGGGGGTTTAGACATGTTTTCCTGTGTCAAACTGTGGCAAGGTGGAGGTAAAGTGAGAGATACAGACCTTTATTGGTGTTTGCTGGCTGTGGGTTGTCAGACCGTCAAATTAGCGATATCATAAGAGTAGTAATGTACTTTAAACATTTCCCATTTTGTTCTCCCTGTTCAATAAAGGACTGTTGTGTGGCTGTGTGTGTGTCTAGCCAACCATGGCAGACACAGCACCATCCCCACTAGTGCAGTCCTGTGCACGCAGTCTCTGTCTCTGTTTGTGGCTGCAGCATCTGTATTTCTGTTCCACACCACCCAGAGACCTACAGCTCCTGCTCCCTTCACCCGGGGAAGTAAATAATTTTCCTGTTCTCTCTGTGTGACTAAGTATTCAGAAGTTTCTGAATAAGAACACTGTAATATTGCTGAACGTCTAGAACTGTCAAGTTTTTCAGAAAACTCTCTAATTCTCCTGCTTAGAAAGGGATTCCTGCCTGTTCCTAAGCTGTAGGAATGGACCCAGCAGGAGATACCCAGCTCCAGCTTTTTGCAACACTGACACAGGCTGCCATAAACTCGAGCACTCCTTGTACAATGGGCCATCTGGGGACACTTAAGACAAGGAGCAATCCATCCAAACAAGAGTGAGCTGGACAGAATGTTTTTCAGGTAGCTTCCCAACACATCCCATATCTTCCTCCACACCTACCAGACCAGTCTTATTTTGAGAAAAACATGGTTGTGCTCTCTGAGGCAAGACCAGGGTTAGGAATCTGATAGATTCTCCCAGTATGAAAATAACTGAAAGTAAATGGTGGGAGTTTATCACAGGTTGTACAGAAATTTTCTTATACAACCTAAAAATTTGCAAACTTTCCCTGATCTTGGCTTTTGTTTTAAGCTTGAAAACCAGCCAGGGATTGTTGAAAGGTTCAGGAATATTTTCAAGCTGGCTGTGGGCCCAGCTTTGAGCCAAGCTGGCTTTGTGTCAAAACCTTGTGAGTGGTTTCTGAATGATGAAAAGCAATGGATTTCACTCCCCATTCTTTGGATCAACCAAAATCGGCAATGATTGAGACTGCAGGAAAAAATTCCCATGAAGAGTGGAAAGCTCAGAGGTTTCCCAAGCAAAGTCAGGGGAATAAGAAGCTGCAGATCCCACATTGGCCTCTCGTCCTGCAGAGATCCAAGGAAGATAATTCCAGTAGCTTCTGGGCAGGGACAAAGCTGTTTCTCTTGCTCTTATACTTGGCCCCCGGATTCTGCTGAAAATGTTTCTCCTTCCCAAAAATTAATTTGGTTCAGGGTGAGAGGAGATTGCAGGGAGCTCTTGTAAGGACTGGTGAGTGAAGAAGTCCTGAAAGGCTGGTGAGCAGTTGCATGTTGGTGAAGAAAGCCCCATGCCACCCAACACACCATCTGGTCGTAGATTCTGTTATTTCATTTTTATACATCAACAATGATTAAAATCCGCTGACAAGAATTATTTTCAAAAATATTACACAGGCTACCAGGCAGTCCCCAGGATAAATACATATGGTTTCCTCCAGAGAAGTGGCAAAATGTAAGAACGGACTGTACCTCCATGGTAGGAGGTGTGCTCAGGGGAAAAAAGAGCGGGAATAGGGCAGGAAGTCATGAAAATGATGATTCCTGTGGAAGGATCTGGGAAGTTGTGGGCAGCCTTGTGCATTGGTGGGTGTCTGTAAGGTGGTTTAGGCAGTGGTGTTTTGCCTCTACGTTCATGTAGGTGAGGTTGAGATTGCTGCCAGTGAACCCTGCCTGCTGATACTCACTCCAGGATGCTCTTTGCCTTCAGACAGGCCATAGGAATCAGGACATCCCTGACAATCCTGGCTCGTTTCCAACTGCCTCCTAAGACAGCTCTTGTGTAGAGTCCAGCTGCCCAAAGGAGAGGTGGCCATTGTCACAGGGGATGGCATTAGTAACTGGGACACTTCTACAGGGATGCAATGGAATGGCAAATATGGCCTATGGGAACCCTTCTGGAGCAGCAGCCAAATCCCCCGGGGTGCCTCAGTGGCACAAAAGTCCTGTGCTTATGGGACTGAACAGCACCCATGTGGTATGAGCCAGTGAGGAGATGTGGGAAGGAGGGACTGGAAGCTGCTTGGATGAGGCAAATGAGTCGAGGAACAGCCCCTGCCTGCTGAGGAGCAATGAGATACCAGATCCCCAGGGTGATTCATTCCCTGACGGATGTAAATACAGCACCCAAGACTATGAGTGGACTTGTCTCTTGCTGCTCTATGTCAAGGACAGACTCTCTAGGCTCAACGATTTTAGTAAAGACATTTAAAAAACATCTTTCTAACTCACATTCTTTGTAGAAGTTGAGTTTGAAGGCATGTGCTGTGTAGCTGCATGCTCTCACCATGAGCTAACTCACCAACCCCCTGCCCACAGGGGACTGCACTGAGGTGCTCCTGGCAGAAGCCTGTGTTTGTACTGATAACACAATCACCTGTAAATCTCAGTTTATTGTTTCTCTCCTGTTACTGGAGAGGGTGAGTTACTGACACCTTTACAGCTCGGTACAAAAGAGGCTTTTGATGGTTTTGAGGCAGAGGAGAGTTCAATGGTTCACCTGGGTGAGGAGAAGGGCGTATGAACACGCAGGCCTGCACTGTTTGGGTTTGGCACTGACACTTTTTGGGATGTCAGATCATGAACAAACAGCAGGTTCCCTAAGGCAACTGGCTCTTTTTGGCCTTCCCACTCCTTTCCAGGTACTGCTTTATCAAGAGCACCACTCCCTGAGCATCCATGGCAATGTACTTCCCAAGGCCACATGCCCTGTAAAGGCCACAATCCAAGCCCCGATTTTTTCATGTTGCTGTAGAAAGTCTTCATCTGGTGGATTCACTGACCCAAGCATGTCACAGGGGAGCCTCAGCAGATGTTTGGAAATATATCCTCAGCTGCTAGGCAATCATTCTCAGACTTAGCCAACTGAGGCCAGATTTAGTCTCACTTTGGAAGAGTATCTATTCAAGTCAATTCTATTATTGACATTTTAGTCCTTTCTGATTTAGGGAATTGAATTTATTTTTTCTCTGCTCCCTGTATTAGTCACTCAGAACTTCTGATCTACTGGTTAAGAGTGTAGGTGACAGAGATTATTGGATGGAGGCTCCTTGCATTCTCCAGGCTTTGTAAATGCAAGCAGATTTTGCAGAGAGGGACAGGAACACAGTAGTTTTTTTTCTTGGATCTTTCTGTTTTTGTAATCCTCATGAAGCTTACCTGACCAAAAGGTGGCCAAAGCCCACAGTCAGCCATGAAAAAAAAAATCCTATTGAAATACCATCCTCTCTTCCCATTTGGGTAAAGTAGGAGCAACAGCTCCTATTGGGCTCCTCCAGCAAATGCTCTGCATCTGAGGGTGCTCTCAGAGGTGCATAAAACCTCCTGGCTTAAACTCTGTGCAGCAATGCAGTTCTCAGCTCCATACAGATCAAAATGCAGCTGGTTTTGCCCTGTTCCCCACAGGAATGCAGGTAGCTCCATCCCTGCTTTGGCTTCCACACTGATGAGTTCTCTTCAGCCTTCAGGGCTGCAAATAGGTTGAGGATGATGATGAGGCAGATGAAAGAGCAAAGTAGTACCAGGGAGGGTGACTCACCTGCCTTATTTTAATCTTCATCACTCAGTAATGAAATGTTTTATTTATAGGCAAGGAACTGAGGAGGACAGGTTGGGGAGGAGGAGGAGAACGACTTGGAGAGGAGAGGCTTTGGATGTCCCAGTTGCAGCAAGCGTTGGGATTGGCATGTTGCAGTATTTTCTGGGCTGTGAATCTCCCCTGGGCTGGGTGGTTCATTATATCTCACTGGTCTAAGTGTCCTGGGAGGCTCATCTGCCTCCTTTTTTCTGCTGCTCTGGAAATGCCATTCAATGACATGTTTTATGCCTTATTTTTCCCCCCAAAACTGTGGTGTGCAGTACATGTACACTCAGCATGTGCTCTCTATCTGTCTGCGGATGGTGATCCCAGCAAATGTGTGCTGCCTCTGTCTCAGCCCTCCTGGAAAAGTTTGGTCAGATCCCACAGGTCTGTTTATGATTCTCAGAGTCCATCTGTTATCTGCCCTCAGAGACTGTCCCACAAAAGGGTGCTGGCCCAGCTGTGTGGCCTGGACTGGCCCGTGGTGCTCAGGACTAGTGTTAGGCTCTGCTTTAAGCCCTGAGACCTGATTTGGCCCCAAGACCTAATTATTTTGCGCACCTGTGTTTTAGCTCAAAATTCCTGAAATACCCAAAGAGTTCTGCCACAGGTCCACATTGTCAACAGGGAATGGAGACTTTTAAATGGGTGACTTCTTAGGAATTTGCCTCACTTTCCCTCCTGAGTAGTCAGTACCTCTAAAATGGGCCAAGTACATCCTAAGCTTTTCCATTTTTAATATGGCAGTTATGTCCTTGTGTCTGTTTTTCATGTTCTAGTCTCTTACTGCCGGATTGGGACTCCTTAAAAAATTCTGGGTGTTCTTGTTGTTGGGTTGTTTGCTGGTTTTTTGCAAAAGAAAAGGCAGCCCTCACATAGCAAACCACGTTTCAAGTAATGAAGCATTATTTGTTGTTAGTTTTCTAATTTAGGAAAAGCAAATGTATGTGCTTCTGTAGACTTGGCATGATTCAGCACTCAGGAGCACACCCCACATTTAGTGTTCTCAGTTTTTTAAGATGCTTCTGATTTAGGATCAATCTATTTCTACGAGAACTTTCTTATTTCCAACAAACAGTAAGAGTAAATTCTTGGCACTCACTTGCAAGACAAGATTTGAAACAGAGGGGACCTTAAACACCTTTTTCAGTCCTCCTTGTTTCAATCAAGTATTTAAGATCCTAATTATATGGAACATAAGCACATTCTTAAGTGCTATTAAAAATTAGGATGGTCTTAAGCATATGCATAAAGGTGAGCATGTGTTTTGCTGAATTTAGGGGTAAATGAATTAGAAGATATATATCATGGCTAAATTGGCTTTATTACCCATTAGACTGAACTGCTTCAGGTTGCTTGTGTGTAAAAGGAAGGTACCAGCACTTACCTACCTCATTACAGCACTGCAAAAAATAACATTTAAATACATTGAAAACTTAGAGTGAAAATCACTATAATGTTGCTGTTGTTTATTTTGTGTATGTCCAGGTGAGAATAAAAATTATTGGAAATTACTACAGCCTTCACAAGCCTGCTTCTTTCAAATATTGAGGTGCTATCTCAGTATTTGTCTTTATACTTTAATGTTCCTTAAGAGCAGGCTTTTCCATCTTTGTTTAAATAACAGCTGATATAAGAGGTATTTGAATCTTTCTTTCACTGCTGTAATGAGTCGCCTGCCCTTGATACAGTCACGAGATCTTGTGTCAGAAAAGGTGGCTGGTTCTTCAGAGATGATTTCAACACAACTGCCATTAACAGCTGCAGCATTCCCAACATATCCTTCGAGAAAAGTGACTCCCATCCTGGATGCAGTGCCGCAGTGGGGTGTTTGCCTGGCTACAGGTGAGGATGGAGCAGGGGTGGAATCTCACCAAAGGACGGTTTCTGCACCAGGGTGACTCTGCAGACCCTCAGAGTTATGTCATCTTGAGGCTTTACTGTGCCATTCAGGATGTGAATTATGTCTCACTTTTTCAGCCAGTGCTGAATTTATTATCTGCAGCTGATTTATTGTTGGTAAAAAGACATAGAAGGGCTTGTTAACTGCAGCCAGTAAAAAGCAAATGTATGGGTCAGCCTTGTCAGGCTGGAAATCTTCCTGCTGCCAGCCCCTGGGGAGCTTGTGCTTGTCTCTGAGGTTTTTTTTCTGTGCAAATATCAGTCCATGTCTTGGGTGCACGTCTGGGTGCCCCTGGGTGAGAGCCCCGTGGCTGAGGAGGAGGAAACACAACACAGCACCAGGGCACAGTGTCTGGCCACTGCTTTGTATCCCAAACACAGCCCGGGGTGCTGCCCCTCACCCCATGGAAGCACATTCCAAAGCCACAAACGCAGAAGTTACAGACCTGAACGACATCCCCAGCTTTGCCTGCGCTGCACTGCTCACTGGCTGTATAACCAAACAGCCTGAAAATCCTCACTCCTGAAAATCCTCACCCCAGGCATTCTCTGCAGCACAGCTGTCTGGAGAAGGGCTGCAGACAGCCCGAGCCATCAGAGTTTGTGCTGATGTTCTTCTGCTGAGCCTGGGCCCCTCCACACTGCTCCCAAAAGCACTCAGGGGCATCTGTAAAAGCACTGCTGGAGAGACAGGCTGCATTTATGGCTTGTGATCAGCAAGGGAGTTCTGCCATTTACAGGCCTAATCCCATCCCCTAAGAAGGAGGTAACAAGGCTGGTGCAGGGAGGTTGCCCATGCACACCACAAACACCATTTTATATGTCAGGGGCGTGGGGAATTCCTCACCCCATGTAGGTCCTGATGCACACATAACCAGCAGAGCAGCTCTGCTTGGAAATTATTTATCACTGGCAGGGCAGAGGGCTGGATCCAGAGCATAGCCTAAAAGTTGCTCTAAATCTGCCACCACTGTGCAAGTGTTCACCCATATTCAGGTCAGCTGCATCCCTCTCCCTGCGTGAGGAACACACACCAAGGCCATGTCCAGAGTGGGAGGTGAAAACCTGCAAGGAGCAGACCTGGGGAGCAGTGTCTCATCTCATCTCCTGAGCAGCATTCCATGTGCTTTGTTGGGAGGGGGCAATGAGGTTTCACAGGCACTATCTCTCTGCTGACTACTGGAGCATGGAGGGGTCTGAATTCCAATCAGTCTTAATTAGGTCTTTCCCTTGATGTCCTTAATGTGGAGGCAAAAGAGATGCACTTGCTGCTCGTGTGTGTAGGAAATGTTTTGCATTGGAGGATATTTTCATTCCTGTTGATTTCAGCAGTGAAGCACGATGCAACATGCTGGAAATTAAATGTGCACTTCAGCTGAACTGGAAGCTGAACCGCTCCATGCAGGTGTAGCTGTGTGATATGAGCAGCAATCATTTGTTATTTGCAGACTGTAGTAAAAAGGGAAATGTCTCCTGCTGCCCCTGAGAAAAGTTACAAACATGTGTATCCCAATTTTTTTTCACCTTCTGGCTAGAGCTCATCTCTCTGCCTTAGGATGTCCCATGTTTGCCATTTTGATGGGTTGATGTTTTTTTCCCTTTTTATTACAAAGGTTTATAGCTTTGGTAAACATCATTGACCAAATGCTCTAAACTGCAGTATTGCTGTGCACTAAACTTTAATTGAGGCAGTTGCCTTTGATGTAGGGCTGACCTAAAGCTGAGGCTGATTCCTCTCTTTTGAAGCTTTTGCAGTTCTTTAAAAAGAGACATAATGCAGCATTTACGTAGTTGCTGATTTCTCTACTGCTCTAGCAGATGATCACTGGGTTAAATGTAGAATTGATTTCTCAGAACTTCCTGATTATCCTGAAAGTCTGTGTTTATAATCTGTGATTCTCAGAGAGTAATTAGTTTGCAGGAAAGGTGTTGGGCCCAAAGGTGAAGCTCCAAGATGATGTGTGAGAGTGAGAAATCCCAGAGGAGTCACCTCATCTGAACACATTGTTTATGAAAAAGAAAAGAAGGGGGTTGGATCCTCTGGGCAGCAGCTCTGCTTATGAATTTAATTAAATCCTGATAGCAAAATGGCTGTAAGTGGCATCTTTGTTTCTGGCAAGATAAGATTTCTGGAGATCCTTAGTAGTTCGAATCTAATTTTCTACGTAAAAAGTTTCATGTGTGTTTAATGTGGGCACATTTCACACAGAACTGAAAAGTCAAGCAAACAATTAATTGATCACATGGACAGATGTGGAGTCACTGAGTAAAACCTGGTTTATTTTTTCATGGGAGAAACAGGAACTGTGCCTTTGAAAATAAATACTTACCTCTGCTGCTACCAGGAGAAAGGACCGAATTTTCTGAAATTTAAATTTTTTTAGAAATTGGTCATCAGACCAAAAAATCTTTCTGCAAGAGATATACAGATTAAAATATTATTAATAGAGATATATTTTCAAATTATTCTCAAGTCAACTCATAACGTTTCACCTCATTTGGCTGGCACCAGTGTTTAGAATAGTATCTTGTCTACATTTGCTTTTGCAGTAGGACATTTATTCTAAATACACATAAATTCCATTCTAAAAGCACTAATTCTGGCCTGCAAGGTTCTTAATTCTATTTTAGAATTGCCATGTCATGTACTTTTTTTCTGGTTGGTTGGTGGTTTTTTTTTTCCTATCCAAAAAATACCGCTGGAGATTATGGCGGATTATCTGAGCAGTTATCATAGTAAAAGCCAGTTGCCATTTTGGGAGTTCTTTTTTTCTTGAAAGTGCTTTTGACATTAGCCTTTATAATCCAGTGTCTGTGTAGTAGAAGTTCAGGTCAGAGCTAAGGAGACAGGCCTGGGGATTTATGCTCTGTGAAATATATGCAATCTCCTTCCACTTTGAACGTGCTAAGCAGACCATGTATAATCCCGGGAATATTTGGAAGATCTGCCAGGCCTGGAAGATGGCATTTGTAATATTTGTCTAGCTGCATGTATTTTTACATGGTTGTCCATCCCTATGCCATCCAAACTCTATTCAAAAGTAACGTGAGGAGAGGGGGCTGAACAAAGAGTGAGAAGAAAATGCATCATACCCAGCAGGAGATTTTAGAGTTTGGGTTTCTTTTCTTTCCCCCCTCCTTTCTCTCTGCTGTTGCTTTTTAATGAATCGTTCTTCTAACCTACTTTAAATTGAGCTCTAGCATGCTGGATGTTTTGCAGATGAATCATACTGTGCAATGCACTTATGCATATCTGCTGTGCAAGTACATTGTCAGCTTGTATTTGATAACCTTCTTACCAGCAGGATTTTTTTTTTTTTTTTTAATGGAAGCTTGGGATACTAGCATCGTTTTCCAAGTGAGAATAATGCAACCTCTGTTAATAAATCAGCCTGGATCCGAGGATGTCTCACCACTTTCGCTGCATCCTTGATTAGCATTATCCTCAGAGGTATAAATTAAAGAGGAAAATATATAATCTGGGAAGCTTTCCAGCATCATCTTTTGAAAATGAGAGCTCAGTGCTTTGCTGAGATTTCTTTGGTGGAGGAATGCTAATAGCAATACTGAAGATGTGCTCTGATTGCACCCTAAAGAGTAGGAAGATGCACAGAACAGCTTCATTTTTTTTTTTTCCTTTGTCATCAAGATAATTTCTGATGTGATCTGCACTGGATGAACTGTTTCTACACTGCTCTGTGAATTGATCCCAGAAGTGCAGCTTCAGTCGCTCCTTCGTCTACTTCTTGTTTCCGTAGTCTGACATCTGCATAAAGTCTGGTGCATGTTTTCCCACCTCAGCCTGCAGAAAACTGTCTGCAGCTGTCAGCAGAGAGTGGACACAGTCCCTCTGAGATACTGGTCAGAGCCTGAGCTTTAGCAATGAGGATTTTGGGAATTTCTTCTGACGGTACCAGCAGGATTTTATCACAGCTGGACGGTAACTCCCGACGCCTCCCTCCCCAGAAGGGAAGAAAAATGTGCTGCAGATTGTGCTGATTTGCAAAAAATATTTCAGAGGGAGGGTTTGATTTTAGCAATATTCCAGCTGTTCTAAATGAGCAGAAAAGGGATTTTTCGGCGCATCAGCAACGTGTTGGAAATGGAAATGCCACATCTTTCTTAGTCCTCAGTTTTCTCTTTCCCTGCCCATAACCCACTTGGTTCTTTGGCATTTACTGGAACTAGTAGTTTAGCATGACTGTTGTACTTGGAGTCTTGCTTCACTCTGTCTGTGTGTTTCTATTTTCTTTTTCTTGGCCAGCTTTCTGCCAACATCCTCCTTTGCTTTCCAAGAGTCAGTGAAAAGCGCAGAATGCAAGACTGAGAATAAGAATGCTCTTATTCCTCAGGTTGCATTTTGGGGAGATGTAAGGTACCTTTATTACTACTTTGTTGATGGGACAACTAGTCCACAGTGGAGTGAAGAGTCCCCAACAGCTGCATTTGAACTAGGTCTGGTTCTTCTGAGGCCCAGGCAGTGCCAGGCTGTTCCAAAGGGGTCTCAGCTTCATCATCAGTGACTCAGTTTGTGGGGCCTCTCAGTCTGAGACTCCAAAAAGTCATTCCTCTCTCCTGAAAAAAATGTAGGGCAGCTATTTTTACTGAGGTTCCTGAAGATACTTAATTTTTTTCTGCATGTTTTCACTTTTAAATTCTTATTAAGGATCCTTAGTTATGTTTTGCAAAGGCATTCACCCTTCCAGCTCAACAATGCAGAAGGAATACCACGTGTCATTTGCCATCTTTACTGACATTGCTAAATTCACTGCAGCAAAGTGTTTCAACATTTCCAAATGTTTTTCCTGTGGAGCTTTCTCTTCCACAGAAAGGTTTTCTGTTTCCCCCTGATTTGAGATGAAAAGAAAATTGAAAATAATATGAAAATTTCCCACAGGACAGACTTTTTTTTTGCAATAGCTCCACTTCCAGTTAATGTCAGGAAAAACAAAAACCACTGCAATCAGTAGGTTTAATTTCAACCCTGCATTTACGACTTATTCTTTGACATTGCTGTCTGAAGAGTAACAACATAAACATTCTTAGCTTGAAAATGCCCTTTAAAACTAAGAGCTAATGCACCAGCAAGTAGGACTTGTGAGCACCTATTTAATGCAGTCAACAGGAGTGTGACCTTGGTTCTCTGTCACTGGTGAAAATGAAATTGCCTCCTGGTCCAGCCCATCTAATGGCTGCTGAACTATAACACCAAGCAGGTTCTTCTCTCTTTATGGCAGATGACTTTGCCACTTCTGTGGTGAAGAAGGCATGAAGTCAACAGTGTTCCCCAAGCCATCAGCTGCCCAGCATCCTTGGATTTAAATAATTAGCATAGAAGCATAAATCATAGAATGGTTTGAGTTGAAAGGAGTATTAAAGATCATCTAGTTCCCACAGTCCTGTTGTAGGCTGGGACACCTTCCACCAGATGAGATTGTTCAAAGCCCCATCCAACCTGGTCTTGAACACTTCCAGGGAGTCCACAACTTCTCTGGACAATCTGTTCCAGCGACTTTACTATAAGAATTTCATTCCAAGATTTAATCTTATGCTGCCCTCTGTCAGTCTGAAGCTATTCCCCCTTGTCCTGTCACTCCAGGCCCTTGTGGAAAGTCCCTCTCCAGCTCTCTTGGGGCTCCTTTTAGGTACTGGAAGGGGTACTAAGATCTCACAGGAGCCTTCCCTTCTCCAGACTGAACAGCCCCAACTCTCTCAGCCTGTCTCCAAAGCAGAGGTGCTCCAGACCTGTGATCCACTTAGTGACTCTCCTCGGGACTTGTTCCACAGGTCAACATTATTACATAGTGCTCCCTTCCTTACTTAAAAATATAACTTACCTATCAAGGCCAAACAAGGGAAGGAAAGTCAGTGAAGACAGCAAATCTTTCTTCTTACTCTCTATACAAGACAACTTCTTTTTGAAAAGCCCTCCCCTTCTCACTTCATGTAAGCAGGGAAGCAATGGAGCTCTTCCATGTTTAGAAAGTGGAGTCTAGAAGCCATTATGTTCCCCTTCCCCACCCTGAAGCTGGAGCTGCAGTGACAAATTCTCCCTAAGACTTGCTGTGCTGCATGTTTTACTCTGATTTTCATGAAAAAAAAAAAAAATAGCCTGTTCCAGAAGTTTTCAATCAGACCCATCAAGCTGGATGGCAGTAATTGGCAGAGCAGGAAAGATCCAAAGCCTACCAGAAGTCTTCTGCTCCTGCCTGCAGCCAGCACCAGGTGTCCCAAACTTTTGCAGCTTTTAGAAATGGGAAAGATGTCAGCAAAGCAAAGCACCACGTTGCCTGCAGAGTTGCTTGCTCAGATTTCTGGTGACAACTGCTCTGCTGTGCCAGCTACAAGCCGGTCTTTGAGAAAATAAGTTAGAGGACTTGGTTTCTAACATTGTCCAACATAAAGTTGGTAGGGAAAAATGTGTTTGCTCCTTTTGCTTTGTGGAACTGGCAGAAGAAATGAGCTACACTGAAAGTCAGTGCAGGTAGAAGGATAAAATCATATAAATTGCACGGGACTGTCAGGCTGCGGAGGAGAGGTCAGGATGGAGGGAAAAATTAATAGCAAGGAAAAGAAAGCCAAACTACTCTCAAGAGTTTGCATTTCTCAAGAGTTTGAATTTCTCAAGCAATGGATTTCTCATCAATTTATAAAGGAAATTAGGTAATTTGATGCTTACAGTGGCAGGGGGTTAAGCTTATAAACTCTGCATGTGCCTTTTGGTCCACATCTCCTGTGCTTACAAGCTCTGGAGGCAGACTTTGCCTGCAAAACCATCTCACTCCACTCTTTGTTCAGTCAGAGCTATTAACATAATTGTTCTTAAAAATGCTTTTGAATGCATTTTAGTTTTTCAGTTATTTCTTTTACTCAGCTGGAAGGGCATGAAATCCCCATTCTTCAAGGCAGAGGTAAATCTGTTCAACCTTTCATCATGTGAGTAGCACCTGGAGGAGTTCTGTGCCACAGCAGGACCTGATGTGCTGCCTTCACTTTCCAGACCCTTGGAGATTGGCTGAACTCTCCCAAGTTCTACATCTAGCACTGGGAAACTACAAGGGATACCATGAAAAATCAGGATGATCTTGGCCACCTGTATAAATGTTCTGCATAAATAGGAAGAGGTTATGCAGAGACAGGGCATCTCGGCAGGAAGAGCAATTTCAAAAGCACATGATGGGAAACCCCAGACGAGTCCATCAGAGAAGGATTGGAGTGCTGAGGGTCACAAGTCAAGGTCAAGCCACCATGGGCTGCAAATTTGGTGCTGTTTTGCTGTCAGCAAACAGCAGATGCCACACTGAGATATGGTGATGTGTGTTTTGTGTGTTTGACGCAGCGAATGGCCTGGGGACAAGCGTGGTGTCCAGTCTGGAGCACAATGCCTCAGGAGCAATGCAGAAAACCCAGGGGAGAGTGACCACAGTGATCAGATGTCTGGGAAAGATGATCTAAGGGAGGAGATTGAAACTGGGCTTGTTGAAGCTAAAAGAGAATTGCTGAGGCAGAGCAGTCTGTAAGTACGTTAAAGTACATGAAAGCCCAAGCGAAGAGCCTGAGTTAACCTGATCTCTAGGGATGGATGTAGTTTCAGTTGCAAAATAAGAGATTCAAACTGATCATTTGTAAAAAACTTTGAGACAATGTGGACATGTAGGACAGAGAAACACAGATTGCTCTGGGTGGTGGCTGCAGCTCCTTTGCTGGAGTGGGCAGTGCAGAGGGACATCACTCAGATGGCATAGGAAGCAATGCTGCTGCCTGGGACCAGCAGTGGAACTAGGTGATGTCTTTCAGGCCTTTCTGGCCCTATTTTTGGTGAGTCTATGAGCTGGGAGGAAGGATGGCAGCAGGAAATACACTGATATCTTATTTTCTCATCTTTGCTTGGTCCCTGCCCTGTTTAAACCAACGTCTCCATCTGTTACCCTTTGAAAGTGCACATCAACCACGAGCTACAGAAAAGTAGTAATGGCTGATATTTTTGTGTTTCAGCGTCTTTCGGTGGTAATTTTTTTAAAAAGAAAAATTGCTTTTTGTTTGTTTTGCAGGAAAAGCCCTGCGTTCCCTGGGAGGGATTGAATTGCCTCCTGCAGACAAACATAAACACAGCATTCAGTGGCTAAAGTTGGACAAATAGAGCAATCTTCAGCTCTAAGATAAATCACTCATAATGAGGAATTTTAAATAAATGTGGGCTTGGCAGGGAGAAATTATAAAAGATGAAGTGCTTAGTGATAGTGTTGGAGATTAAGAGCATAGTGGCTGCATCCGAGGAAGGAGGAAAGGGAAAAAGGTACAGCAAGTCCAGGCTTATTAAACTGATTTAATTAGTATTGTTAAGAACATTATGGTGAAAGGAAAATAGGAAAAGTGCATCACCATGAAGACAAACTTGATAACTTACTTCAGTAAGACATCGATTGTTCTTTAACTGGGTTTCAGTGAAGTGTAAAACCCAGCACTGCTTGGAACACCTCTGCTATGGAGACAGGCTAAGAGTTGGCATTGTTCAGCCTGGAGAAGAGAAGACTCTGGGGTGACCTCATTGTGGCCTTCCAGTATTTAATGGGAACTTATATAAATGAGGGATAGTGACTTTTTACATGGGTAGGTAGCAATAGGACAAGGGGAAATGCTTTTAAACTAGAAGAGATTTAGATTAGATGTGAGGAAGAAATTCTTCCCTGTGTGGGTGGTGAGGCCCTGGCACAGGTTGCCCAGAGAAGCCATGGATGCCCCAGCCCAGGAATTGTTCAAGGCCAGGTTGGATGGGGCTTGGAGCAGTCTGGGACAGTGGAAGGTGTCCCTGCCAATGGCAGGGGGATTGGCAATGGATGAGATTTAAGGTCTCGTGGAAAATTGCTGGCTGGCCTGGAGAAGATGGAGGGCAACACAGCCGTGACTTGTCATGTATTACCTGCAGAGAGACAGTTTGTGCTGAAAGGAAAATGCTCGGGCAGTGTGGGAACTACTGGTGGGGTGCTCAGTTAGTCTTGGGGCCTGTTGTATTAAACACTTTTGTAAAATATTTCTGTGTTTATTGCAGTGTATCCTCTCTAGAATGAGGTTGTGTGTGTTTGTACAAGTGCTGGTTCAGCTTCTGCTTTGACCTTGGGATCATCACTGTCTTTCAGTGCCTGCATAACTTGCACTGGTTATGCACAGAGTCATTATTGCCCTCTGATGAAACAGTGAAAGCAATTAGAGTGACATCAGAGAAGAAGAATTGAAATGTTAGGTACTTGACATTTGATTTGCTTTGAAACAGTTTTAATTCAATAAAAAGCAAAAAAAGAAAAAAAGTCCAGTTTTATAGAAATTAATTTTTCCAGAGAATTCTCTTAAGTAAAATTTTCCATGCTCCTCACAGGGTAAAGAAATAATCAATGAACTTTGTTTAGAGAGATGTAGCACCTCTTCCTAGCTGTGTCAATATCAGTGAGCAAACAGCACTTCCTCAGACCAGCTCATGAGACAAATTTGGAAATGATTCCCTTTATATTTGGGATCCATGGACTGCTCATGAATATTTGAAATGTGAGCTGTACTGCTTCATTGTAGCTTCTTATATGAGTCACATGGTTATTTAATGAGGATCCTTGATTGGAGGCATGAGCAAACACATCTTTTGTACAAACTCGACTGTGACAATTTCAGGGCTTATTTTTTCTTGATGCTGATACATACATGTTTGTCATTGGCCTTGGCAAACATTTCTTTTCCAAAAAATCATTTCTCAAGTATCGATGAAAAATGATACATGGATTTAACTAATAAAAAAAACATTTAAATGTGTAATAGAATCCTAGAATCACGGAAACATTTAGGTTGGAGAAGCCCTCTAAGATGATGGAGTCCAACCTTTAACCTGGCACTGCCAAGCCCATTGCTAAACCATGTCCCCAAGTGCCACATCCATGTGGTTTTTAAATCCCTGCAGAAATGGTGGCTCAACCACTTCCCTATCATCCCCTCTGTACCAAAATTAAGAACATAACACTGAGATTCACTTGTTAGAAACATTTGGGTGTCAGCAGTGTATGTGTCCACCTGTGGGAATTTTATTAGGTGAGGTCAGAACCTTCTTCAGGAACATCTGATTCATTTGCTTTCTTACCTTTGTAAGTTGGGAGCTTGGGTTTTTTTTGCAATTCTTGTATATTTAGGTTTCTCCTGGGCATTAGGGTGGCTGTAACTCTCACCTCAGAACAAGAGTGGGTGTTGCAGCTCCGGTATAGCTGCTCCAATGCCACATCTCCTGCTGATCTCTGGGTCTCATCCTGCGTGTAGCATTAATGGGGAATCACAAAGTCCACAAAAGATCCCCACAGAATCACAGAAAGGCTTGAGTTGGAAGGGACCTCAAAGGTTATCTAGTTCCAACCCTCCCATGAGGAGACAGGCAGTTTTGCCATTTGCAACACACTGCTTGTGCAACAATTTTTCATGAAAGTTTGTTTATGAAGTTTGGGAAGAAAGAAGACTTTATCTTTCCTGAAGATCTCATTACAGCATTCAGCTACAACAGGCTCCAGAAGAGCCTTCTCTGAAGTACCTTTTCATTGGATTTAAGGCTCTGTTTCATGAATATAAAACATGACATATGTGATCTTCCCTCTGCCTAGCAGCAAAGGCTGCTGCTGAAGCAAGACAGTCAGTGAACTGCCTGGATTGAAAAATAATCTTCATTTTTTACAGTGTAAAGGTCAGTACAGCTGCACCAGTCCATGATACCTGACCTACCTGATTGCAGAAGTTACAGATTTTTTTTTCATATGGTACAAAAAGGAAAGATTATCTTTTTGGAAAGTGAACCCACAGGTACAATACATGCATTTTCTGTTCCAGCAATGAATCCACCACTCTAAACATCGATGATTACTTCCACTTCAAGTGGATGTTGTAAATTCATCTTGGTGCCATGGTTATTTCCAAAATTCCTTGGTCTATGGTCCTTGGTGTTGTATTAAATTATTAACAAGCTGTCCTTTCAAACACAGCTGCCAAGTCAGCCACAATCCCTTGAACCACAAACATAATAAAGAAGCAAATTCTTTCGAAAAACACAATAGTATTTGTTGAACAGATTCTGCTCACTGACCAAAGGAATGACAGATTAAGTAAAGAGAAAAGGAAAAGAAATAACAGGCTTGGAAATCTGAAGCTGGGCATGGATAAACAAGAGGGGATCATGGCAGTTCTTTGGGTATGGAGAAAACACACATTTGGGAAGGAAAAATGGAGAATGGTTAGGAAAACATCTGGAAGGAGTGGTTCCAGATGGTTGTTTCCTTTTTGATTGGACTAGTATTTTTCTCATAAATCACGAAGACCCAATTTTCATGTTTTTCAATATTTACAGATCTCAGTCTGTATGTAAGAAGGAAAACAAGGTCACAAATAGAACTCTTTGCATGCTTAAAATAATCTGGATATTCTGTGCTTTGCTGACTCAACCTAAATGGACTGAGATTTTGAAGTGCTGGGAATGTCTAAATCCCTTTGCAGTTCCTGGCATCTGAGAATGCTACACCCCTATTACAGAAAGGATTTTATTTAGAAAGGCAAACTGCGGGCACCCTTGATTAGAAAATTTTAGCTTATGTTCCCACCACAACAAAATCTTGCTGAGCTGGTATCAGGGTGGCATTGACTGGAATCAGCTTTCTTAGTTTCTGCTTGTTGGTGATGGCGCAGTTGTTACTTGAGGGGTTTGGGACCCTCAAAGATGTTTTCAACTGCAAACATACACTTCCCTCCATCAACCACCATGAAAAGCCAAGGACAAAATCCGTTTTTTAAATAGATCCCCAGATTTTTGTTATGTGGCTTTGAGGCAACATTGTTTTCCACACTTAAAAGGGAACATATCCATTTTATATAACCTTGGATAGCTACAATAAACAATGATTCTGTTTTCTGCAAAATGTTTCAGTTTTCTTTTTCAAATCAATGATCTTTATCTTATAAGTCAGGCTGTTGAAGTGGTGTTGAACTGTGAATATTTTTTCATTTCATTGTATGCAAGACTGAGAAGAACATCCATCCAGTTTGAAATTCAAATGCTTGGATTTGAGTGGAGCTAATAGTTAGCATCATTATCCCATGGGGAAAAACCATGATATTTGAGGTATTTAGAGAAGTTATTGTGTGATTTTCCACCTGGGACCTTTTGCTGGGGATTTCTTGAGCATATTTTGAGGATGCTCCAATTGAGCATCACCATGTGATGTTCCCAGCCAGATGGACATCACCTTTGCAAATCAAGATGCTACTGGAGACCTGAAGAGGTCTCCCCCAGCCTGATTTTTGCTGTGATTCTGATGTTTAAGACTCAGTTATATCACCGTTTTCTCTGCTGTGCTTCTGCCTACTAGTCCTGACCACTTCCACCTGTTTTCCCATTATAAATATAAAGGTAATTAGGGCTATTTTAAAAGTTAGCTGCTGGCCCTTGAGGCATTTCTGCATCAACAAAGGGCTTGGGTTGCTTCTCAAACCCAGCTGGATGTCCTGTTGCTCTGCTGAGTAAGGCTCCTCTCTCTTTCTGGTTCACAGGCTGAATTAATGAAATAAAAATATATGTATCTCTGCAGGTCTGCCTGAGACAAGGAATTTTCATTTTCCTCAGAAAACCAAAAAAAACCCAAACAAAAACCAAACAAGAAGTTGTTTTTATTAAATCCCAGGTGTTCAATTTTCCCCCACCAATTCCTTTCACTTCACTTTGGAAACTACTTATTAATTTTGTGAAAAGTCAGCTTGGGCAAAAGACACTGCACATAAATTGCAGTGCAGTCTGCCACAACCACTGTGCAACAAATCCTTTTTTCTTAGCTGAAATTATTGTCTGCATTTGGCAGAACCTTCCAAACATTGGGGTCGATCAAGTGTGAGCTTCCCCCCAAATGACTTATCAAGCCCCCACATCTCACCTATCTTCAGATCTGGCAGTGCAGCAGGGAAATCCTATATCCTTTATTTGTGCTACAAGCCCCATTTTTAACAGGCTAAAGCAGAGATTTGCACTGGTGAGGCTGCTGTTGGCTTCAAGGAGGAATAAGCTGGTATGGAGTGGATTTTCTTGTTTTATAGGAGTGAAAAGCTGGACTGAAGCTAAGGAAAAAGGTGGAAGTGCAGTGGTGAGTTTGCTGTGAGCTGATCTGACTGGGCAACTGGAATGGGGACAGGTACCCATTCTGTGCACATGTCTTTTTTCCTGTCTTTTTCCCTCTTTTCCCCATCCTCAGAGACGAGGAATGGTTTCCTCTTGGCACTGGCACTCTTTGCCAGCAGCATTTTGTGCAGATGGGTGGTGATAATAGAATAAGGGCAAGGTAGTGACAAAAGTGCTGATGTTTGCTCACGTGCTGTGCTATCAGCTCACGGGCAGAAAACTCGATTAACACTTCAGAAGTCTTGATTCCTCCAGAGGAAAAAGTGTTTGGCCATGAATCTGCCCTCTCTGAATGTTACTCCATTTGCCCTGTTGTGGGATCCAATTCACACCAGCTGGTTTGGACCAAGGCAAAGGGAGGAGAGCAAGAGTGTCTGCCACATCTCTCCTGCTGTGGCTTGGCTTGTTTATATTTGTGGTTTAATTTCCATGAGCCACTTCTCCTGCTGTTCTGCTCACTGTGAGGTTGTTACTACATTTTAACAAGGCAGGACAGGAAAAAAGGAGCACCACTATGTATTCAGCTAGGAGCTGCTTGCACTGAGGGCAGTTAAGAGGGATGAGAGTGCTGCAGATGATGTGGAGACAAAAGCTGGATCTCCAGGTAGAGAAAGAACAGGAAAGTGGTAAGAGAGATGCTGTAGCAAGCAGTGCCCTATGGATGAGTCATCTCTCCATCCATCCTGGGCAGTGCCATGCTCTGTGGAGGTGCCATCCTGGCCTTGTGAGCTGGGCTTCTGCAGTGCTCTGCCTGTCTGCACAAAATAAGCTTCTCAGCAGGAGCGAGCAGCTGAGGCTTAGTGCTGCACTGCTGTGGGGATGCAGGGTGTTATTGGGCAGAGCAGATGTGCCCAAGGACAGGGCAGACACTTGTCACCATCCAGTCTGCAAAAGGTGAGTGTGTTTGAGAAGATAGTCAGTCTCCAGGTTGTGGTAACTGTGCTGCAGAAGGTTTGGGAAATTACAGGTAACTTATCAGGAGGTCCTATGACACAATCCTGTGGAGGATTGCATGGAGCTTGTAGGTCAAGTGGAGGATGAGAATGGCACAAAAAGGTTTGTAGGACAGAGGGATTAAGGCATAGACAGAAACCTCTGCTGTGTTTTACTGTTGGTTTATAGAAACTATGAAGTGTGCAGCCCTGCTGAACAACATTTCATTCTTGAGTGCAGTTTTCCAGAAGTCAAGCTGTGCCCCGGAGCCTTGGTTTCTGAAGTACCCTAATACAGTCTGCCCCAAATATAATCTGCTGTGCCATTTGTCTGCACAAAATAGAGTACTTTATAATGGCAGAAACTCCAGCAACCCTTAATTGGATGGAGTGGATGAAAACATGTATTTGAACCCTGAACAAAATATGAAGCCTATTGTTAAGCTCTAAGTGTGTTTTGAAAGGAGGTTTAAATAAAGCAGAAATATTTACCACAGATATTTACTACCTCTTTTTGCACAAATCTGCCTCTCAGTTGTTCCTTTAAAAATCTCTGCTGGAGTTCCTCCTGTAAGACCAATGACATCCATAATATCTCTGCCACCCCCCTGCAGGGGCTGTGTATTGCCCTGAGTACCCAGGGTGATATGTGGGGTGGCAGACCCAGACTCTTGGTCACTGTAAACCAGCAGAGCCCCACTGAGGTCTCTTCTCTGCTTCTTTGAGTTCAGGTGGACCATGGATTTGCAAAGGCCTATTCCAAAACCCTTCTCTGCCCCTGGACTATCCTTGGGAAGGGTGAATCTGATCACTCACAGTTTGCACTCTGTTGAATTTTCCCTGCTACGTTCCTATCTTGATTTTTCCAAGAAGATATTGGACAGTTGCTTGGAAGCCTTTTGCCCCCCCTCCCTTTGTGTTTTCTTTGGATTGCAGGCATGGAAAACTGCAGACACAATATGCCAAATAATTTTATTAATTTCACACTGTTTATGAGTTACTCTGCCTCCTGACCCTCCACAGCAGCCGATTAAGCTGGCGTTGACCTTTCTCTAATCTTCAAATTGAGAAATTTGTCAGCTATATCCCTTAGTTACGAAACTGGGATTATTCCAGAGAGGATAAAATCTGAAGGCCATCAACTGCTCTGGCTGAGCCCCTAGCTAGCTGGGAGCAGGAATACATTTCCCCCTACTGTAAAATTAGCTGGATGCACTGTGGGAGAGTGTACACAATCTATTTTAAATGCTACATTTAAGGCAGGATTTCTTTGTTTACATTCTGAGTAGGAAAACGAAGCCCCTGTCACTGTGCTCTGTTACTGTAGGAGTTAATATGTGGTTTGCTATCCAGGCCATTTCCAAGGAGATGTGATGTTTGCAGGTCATCCCTCACATCCAAGCATGTCCTACTTGCAAACAACCTTGCATTTCTGCTTCTGCTGGGGATTGTAACTTCATCAGGCTCATTTTTTCCCTCCCTTTCTCCCCTGAGCACCAGCTGAAGATCCCTTCATTTGCTCCTGTAGCTCCCCACATACAGTCACAGGATCCCCATCAGTGCCTTCCTGCTGGAAGAGCCCTGGTGTCAGACAGGGCTCTTCTCCACAGCCAAACCTTCCTGACACAACGAGAGTGTGTCTGAGACGCCTCCTGCTCCCCTCCCTTCCATCTGTCTCTTGGGGAAAAGCACAACGAGCACTACTATCTGCTGTGACAGGCAGGGTTATGCAGAGGAGAGCTCCTCCTGGAAAGCAGATGGGACCAGTTGAGAGTGGACAGGAAGATGTGCTCAATAAAACTGGACCAGGTGGTGCATTGGGCAGGTGATGGGGAGAACGTGTGTACTGGGAAAGGAAAGGTAACCACCATCCACAGGCTTGATTTTTGGCTGTTACAAGATGATAAAACTCCCATGTAAGGGACCTGGGAACTCGGGAATGTTGTTGTGTACATCATATTTACAGTCCGCTCTACTGAAGGCTAAAAAGACCCCAGGTCATCCTGTATGATGTTTCCCTTGTGGGAGTGGCTCCAGCTGAATACTCATGCTGCTCAGTAGCATGTCAGGATTTACTCTCCAGCACTGAACACTGTTTGTGTGGCCTCCCTGGCCCACCCAGGCAAGGCATCTGGGGCTCAAGAAATAGTTAAATGTATTTTCAAGATAAGCTAGGAAAAATAAATGGCCCTTGAGTCCTATGAGCAAGTTCGAGAAATATTTCTGCTGCTTTTTTTGATCTGCTCAAAAGAGGAATTAGCTGCTGTTTCTGTGTTTGGAAACAAACTGTGGAAAGGTGCCTTCTCCAGAAGATATTGAGCTATGCAAGGAGAGCTGAAGCTGGGATACTGAAATTGAGAGCAAAACTCCACTCCAGAGAGAGTTGCTTTTCCCAACTTTGTCCCCTGTCCCTGCTCTCATATTAAACCAGGGAGAGTCCCAGGTTAGTACATAGTAGTACCTTGTAGCATTCACAAGGTCACTGCCTTGTTAAGCTTTGTGGGTGTCAAAAAACATCCCCGTAAACACAGCAAGGGAATATTTTCCCCATCCACAATGGGGAAAGCTCCTGGAGGTGTTTGAAAAACATGGTATATTTGCTATCACTTTGTCTTGCCATTTCCCACAAAGTTTTTCATGTTCTTTGCACCCAGAAGCCCAAATCTCCAGGTAGCTGTTGCTCAGAAAATTAAAATTCTTTCATCTAGGGCTGTTGAAAGCAACAGAGACACAATGCTGGACAGGGAGAGGGAAGGGGGTTAGAAACCCCTGTCAGGAAGGGGGACAGCCTTCCCGGAACAATTTCTATGTCATCAGATAGCAACTTGTTTTGTGTTTGGAATGAAAAAAAAAAGGTTTTGGTCCAAGCAAAACTCAAAGTCCATCCTGGAATAGTTTCTTTTATATTCTGATGATAGGTTCTTATCTCCATTCACATGTCCAGAACAGGACAACAGAGCTGGGGAAGGGTCTGGAGCATAAGTCTGAGGAGGAGCAGCTGAGGGATCTTGGGGCTGTTTAGTCTGCAGAAAAGAAAACTCAGGGGGCACCTCATTGCTCCCTACAACTACCTGAAAGGAAGGTGTAGCCAGGTGGGGGTTGGTCTCTTCTCCCACGTAACAGTGACAGGATGAGAGGAAATGGCCTCAAGTTGTGCTGTAGGGGAGGTGGGGGGGAGGTTAGATTGGATATTAGGAAAAATGACCACCCAACGCCCAAGGGTGCTCAGGCACTGGAATAGGCTGCCCAGGGAACTGTTGTAAATGCCATCCCTGGAAGTGTTCAAAAAAGATGTGGATGTGGCACTTGGGGATGTGGTTTAGTGGTGAACATGCTGGTGGTGGGGTAACAGTGTGACTCGATGATCTCAGAGGTCTTTTCCAACCTTAACAATCCTGTGATTCGATGCCTGTTAGAATGTGAGCACCTGGTAACAGCCATTATGTGTCTGACTGCCTGTTCCATGTCTGACTGTCTCTTTTTCACTAGGATACTGCAACAAGCAGACCTCAAAGGTCTGCTGGGGTTCAGCCCTTAATGTCCTGACCTGCTCTGGAGCCAAATGATTATAGCAGCCCTATAGAAACCCCTCAGCCTTCTGCTTGTGTGTCACTTTATAAATAGCCAGGCATCTTAAGGCAGACAGGGGAACCCTGCTGTGATGCTGCTATTTTCACAGTCCTTTGGATTTGAAGCAGTTGTTTTGCAGTTCACCTTTAAAAAGACAAAAATTATGTTGAGCCTGAGGTCCGGTTGGCCCTTGGCCACACTCAGGAGCCCTGACTGGTGTTGATCATGAAAGTCTTGCAAGAAAGACAAACGTGGTCCAGGGTTGCAGTTCTCTGTGTGAATGGATCTGGTCCCCTCTCAAAGCACAGACATGGGCATAGGCACCTGCCTGTATAAATGAGCTTGCAGTGTTGGCCACTAACATTTATTCCCTATGCACTGTTCCTGTTAAAGTTACTGGGAAGCTCCTACGAATGTTTAAAAATACCTTTTAAAAAGGAGGCTGTTTAAAATCAACTGTCTTTCATTGTCTCTTCACATTCAGTGTAAATGGATGTAGATAGGAAGGGACTTGGCCCCGTGGGGTTGTAATCCTGCTGACTTTAAAATACGCCCATTGTAAAGTTTGCCGTGAATGGGGGGAGTTATGTGAAACAAAGACTCCATCAAACACTAAATCAGAACAGCTGATCATGTAGCAGAGGGAGGAGGGTTTTTTTCGACTCTTTTCAATAGAAAAGGTGTGTTTTCCAGGAGCAGTTCTGCCAATTCCTCTGAAACCCGCAAGGAGCCGAACAGATGTAATAAAAAAGAGAACAGTGGAATTACATTGCACACTTTTGTTGTGTTTTTACCCTCATGGTGTCCTTTGACCACCACTCTCTTTGAGGTGGTGGTTTCGTTGCAGCTCAGGGGACTGTGCAGCAGGGCTGGGCTTTGTGGTCCCTGCACTGCTTCCCTCCTCCATCCTCACCCCACGCTGTGTCTGTGCAGGTGGCAGGCCCTGACTGCTGACTTTGTGTGGGCTGGGGGTTTCCAGGGATGTCTGAGATGTCTAACTAGCAGCTTTTTCTAGGCAGCTGAGCATGCCAGGCACTTCATCCACCTTCCCAGTGGCAAACACCCTCTGCAGCTCTCCCTTGGGATGGGAAGGGAAGGCTCAGTGGGTCAAATCTGACCCTACCCCAGGTATCACTACCCTACCCCAGGTCTGAGAGGACAGGAAAATTGCTGAAATGTTTATAGCTGGTGAATGGGCGTGTCAGGCATGAGTACAAAGGCTTTTTGGGCTGTACCACACAGGGGACTTTGTGCTGTCGGGAGAGCACCCTCTGTGGGCAATGGTGCAGGGAAGTGAAGGCTCCATTTACCCATCAGGAGAGCTCAGCCCAGCAGGCTTGCCTGTCTGAGTGATACACAGGGATGACCTCTGTGTCTCCAGCTTGTGCAATATTTATGCAGCTGATCTGGTAAATGGCATGGGTTTTACTCTTTGTTAGGTGGATGAGTGCCCATCAGCTGTCCCAGCCACCACAGTCCCTCCAGAGAGCTCTGTGGCTGCCTAAAGAGAGATTGTGAAGCATCATTTCAACAGCCCTGTGCATATTAATTAGGTTGCAGAGAGCTGACAGACAAATAAATGCTGGTTTGGGAACACAGAGGTTAGCAATGCTCAGGCTTGATAAAAACTGTGGGGGCAAAAACACAAGTGTTGGCTGAAACTGTGCAGGGAGTCTGTTTAACCACCAAGGAAGGAAGGATCCATGCTGAAAAGTGACAGACCTTCCCTAAAGACTAGAAAATACCTGAGGAGAGAGGGAAGTATGTCAAGGAGGACAAAACCTGAGGCCTTTGCCTCCAAGCCATGATCCGCAGCAAGACTGGGGTGTCCCCTGGGAGCCCAGGGCACTGCAGCCCTGCCATCTGCCCTGCAGGGAGGAGGCTGGGGAGAAAGAGGAGAAAAAGAAGGAGGAGGAGGAAGAAATCTCCAAGGCCTTCTCTGCAATGTAGTGGGAGGTGTGGGGAGGCCCTTCTCCAAGGGGATGTCCCCAAAAGGTCTCCTTTTGCCAACGCAACGCAAGTCTTGCGCTTCTCCTTTTCCGTGTGGCACTGAAACCCCAGATCCGTGCTAATGCTCCACCACAGGCCGCTTTCTGTGTCAGCATCAGCAGGGAATTAATCTTTGCCCCATGCCAAATGTGGATGCGTGGGAGAGCCCCTGCCTTCACTTGCTGGGCAGGCACTGAACTGCTAATTAGGAGCCCAGGCTGAGGCTGTCAGGACCACTCCAAGGAGGGATTTAGAGACATGCCTTGCATTGATTCTGGTGCTGTTAAAAACAATAAATACTTGAGCCTAACACAAGGTACCTGTCTGCATCTTAATCTTGGAGCTGAGCATCTCACTGTTGCCTCTCCCCCTCTTCCCAAATTTCCCTCTTTGCCTTTCTAGCATTTTGCAGGCGACACCAAGCATCTTTTAATCCAGGTTTCACATGTGGACAAACTCTAGAGGTTATTAGTTGGTGAGCAAAGTGATGCACAGACACCATGCCCCATCTGAATGACATCTTTAAATGGTGCACTCTAAAGGGGAAGGCAAGGAAGCATGCTGGATTTGCACTTCTGTTTGTTACTATTCACTCATGGAACTACAGGCCATGAACCAGTTAGTGCACGGGCATTTCCCCATTTTTTGCAGCCTGGTTTCACATGACAGCTACATCACAGATAATGCTGCTGCAATAACAATTTTTTAGTATGTATTGGATTCCAAACCTGCTTGGTAGTGACTTCTCTGGCAGAGGGAAGAGCCCCTTTACAGCAGCATATGGACAAATTATGTTGGAGAGTTTCTCTCCAGCAAGCAGAGCCCTCTGAACCAGAACCCTTATGCAATTATGTGTGTTTTTTTGACTCCAGATCCTAAGAATGTCTCTCTTGAATAGCATGTTTCTTGCTGGTTCGTTCATCTGTGAATTTCCCTGGCAGGTAGCGTATAAATAGCTCTGAGACACAAGTGATCCACGAGTTCTTTTCAAAATACAGTACTGAGTCATTTTAAAGCCTCCTACTGTAGCTCTTTTAAAGATTAACTCATTATTTTAAGTGTAAGATTTATGCCTGAAAACGAATGAGAAAATCCTGGCTTAAGTTGTTCCTCCAATAAAGTACCTTGTTTAAAAACCAATAAAGAATAAAATCCCATGGGAGCTGGCCCGTGCAGTGAGCAGGAGACATCTGCCCATCCCTGCTGTGGGTTGGCTGTTCATCACCAAGAGACTACACTGCTTTTTAGAGCCAGGAATAGAAACCAGTGTTCCTCATTCCCAGGAGTGCTTTGCCATGTAGGGCAGAGCAATCCAGCTGGTTCCCCCCAGCCGTTCTCTCTGCCTGACCCCAGGCACCATTCAGCTTCCAGTAATTAGGGCAGAATTAGGGCAAGATCCCTGGGGATGGAGGCTGCTGGAGCAGGGCTTGCACAGAGGGCAGAGCTCATCTATATATTAAGCTGAGCCTCCTTTCCCACCTGGAAATTTTTCCAAAGAGAACTAGGGGATTTGATACACTTTTACAGGCCTGGCGTCCCAGCAGGTTATAGCAGCAGCTCTGCACCTGGATCCCTGAAAATACCAGATGTGTCTAAAGTTCATATTCAGATAAACACCTGCTGTCAGTGCACTGGGTATCCAGAGCTTACACTGGCACAGGCTGAAACACCAGGGTAAGTAGGAAAACAAAAAAGAGATCATTTCTGTAGTGCCACTGGACACAGAGCACAGTGTTAGTCACCTGAGAAATAAGACAGTGTGGCTGGTCCTGACTGCACCCATGAGATGGATAACATATTCCACTCAAACAGTAGGAGAGCTCCTAAACAGACCAAAACATAGTGTCCTGCTACAGAAGGAGCCCAAGAGTCTTCTTCACTTGTGCAAAATACCACTGCACTGCTCATGCACAAATAGTTAAAAGCTGTTTCACACATTAATTTTTTGTATGGATATACCCCAGCATAGTTTTCAAGGGCTGTGTCAGGATTTACACCCTCATTAAATTAAACCAAAATTCTTTTTTTCTTTTTTTTCCCTTTTTTTTTGAGGAGGGGGGCACAGCTCTGAGACTGCCTGTGAATCTGAAGTGGGATACGTGACCAGATTAAACCTGTGAAGGGAGTTTTAACAGAATACCTGGGTGGAATTTTCCTTTCTTTTATCATCAAAACACGCCTGATTGCCCTGCCCAGAGCTGCTATCTCCTTTGCTAGATGCACTGTGCACATGTATATTAGAATTAGTATTGTGCCTTCAGTCCATCGTCCTGCAATGTGGCATCAGAATTCTGCCCTTGGCGTGAAGTGTGGCAGTGGTTTGTCCCTCCTGGGGGGTCGAAAGAACACAGGCAAATCCTGTCAGCCATAAACATCTGTAACTTCTCTTAAGGGTTAAGGTGAAAATTAAAAATAGCCATTTGATGTCTGAGACTTTTGATGCATCTTTAGCTTGTGGTTCTGCTGACAGGAGCCGTGTGAGTCACACAGGTCATCAGCATCCCACAGTTTCCCAACACACTTTTAGAGGTACTTATTGGCACACTCCTGTCATTGCTCTTTCACTGCCACACCTGCTGTAAGCCAAGGGCCACAGAGCAGCAAGATGCAAACGTGACTGATGCCCACAGGGGCAGATTTTACCTGGGGCTCTTGGGCTGGGACAGACACTGTAAGTGGGAATAATCTGCTGAAGATCAGATTCCCTGTGCTGTGTTACAGATAGACAGTGAGATGCTAAAGCCTGTAGTCTTAATGGCTGCTGACGTTACAATAAAGTAATATAGCAAAATAAAAAGTGTTCCTTAAAAACCAAGTGAATAGATTTGCATCCATCTATTATTGAAAAGGCAATAAGCAATATGCTGTGCCAGGGCTCTTACAGAGATATCCTAATGCATTAGTGCATTGCTCCTTGGCTCAGGAGGTTACACAACTTGAAATCATAGTTACCTTCCTGGAGAGTTCAGGTATCCACGAGGGGCTGAAAATCCATTGGGAATTGAGTGTGGGCACTCGGGATACAGCAGAGTTGAGATGGAGATACCGGCAGAGGAGCATGTGGCCTTCTCCATTCACTGCAGCAGTTTAATGTAAAGTGAGGAAAAAAAAGAAGAAAGCAAAGCTAAAGATCAGTTGCATTTCATGGATGGAGGATTACTGGTGGAAGGAAATGGTCCTTCATGGATTTAAATCAGAATTAAAAATTACATCATTTAATCTGACATGCTGCCGAACTCATGCTTAAAGATTTCATCTTACAGTGCTATGGCAAGGTCAAACTCACTCTGTGAGTAATTAGCTTGTAAGGAAGAGTGTGCTTCTGTGCATGCCCATATTTAAAAGGGATGGGAAATAGAGGAATCTTTTTCATTTCTTCCTAGCTCTTGGTATATTTGAAATAAGAAAGTCCCCCTATTTTGTATGGTTCTTCAACATTTCTATATGGATCCTAATTCACATGTGCCATAGCGGGTGTGGAAGCATCAAGGCCAACTGAATAAACAGATGGAGAAATTAAGCAGAGTGCCCCACCCAAGCCACACAGCTCTCCCCAAATGAGACACAGAACGAGATTTTGCTGCCTTGCTTCATGTGCTGCCTGACCCCATCCCTCTCTTCTGTACCACACACGAGTGTGAAAACACACAGAGACTTTTCTTTATCAAGTCCTCTTCTGCTCTATGGCTCAAAGCAGGAAATGATTTCACAGAGCTTCTTTGAATCTCCTTTGACAACTTTTTTGTTTAAAAGTAAAGTGATTATGACAGTGGGATAAAGCAGCACTCACAAGTGTTTGCTCGAGTTCTGATCAAGTGCTAGGTGGGTCATCCAGCCCCCAATGCACCAGTATGAAAGTGATGCTTCTTTTCTCTTTCTACGTGGTTATTCCTTGATAATGGGGGTATTTGTTATTCATAATCTGCTGCTGGTTATTCTCATCATCAGCTGAAGGAGACAGCATAGTGTGAGTTAATTGTTTAGTTCCACAGCGCCTAATGAGTGGTGTATATATTCCAAACTAACAATTTGCCACAGCTCCACAGGAGAGAGTATTAAGTGTTCAGTGACAACATGAAAATAATGAACATATTTATAGAAAGCAGAACTGAGGGACAATAAAAAGGCCCAGGTTTCTGGATAATTTATTCAGAACTAGCAATAGGATAGTAAAAGGGATCCAGATTAAAAACCTAGATATGCCATCTGGGAACTCAAATGGAATTCCTGGCTTTTTATAAGTTCAAGCCTTTCACAGGTCCTATTGAAAGCAGTAGGAGGACATCTGTGAAAGATGTGGTTTTTCAGTATCTGCTTAAAAACAATCCAGCCTTTTTGTCTGGCACTGGTGATAGAGTTCCCTCCAAAGTAAATTTCTTGCCAACAGGGTTTCAGCAAGGCAGTGCTTGATTCTTACTTGTAGCCCTCAGAAAACCACGGATCTCACACTCTGAGCACACTCAGAAAATGTCTGTCTTATTATCAAATGTAGCTTATAACATCAGTCAAGGTCAAGGCACTACTGAGACTGATACTCTGTGGATATGTAATAAGAGAGATCCTTCCTCAGAGGTGCACAGATCCAAAATAGCAAATGGTCCCAATTACACTGACATGACTTCTTTGTGTTCCCTATTTTTCCTTTGCTTGCTGCCTCTGTCATTTCAGACTGTAGTCATTTGGGGAAAGACTATCTTCTTTTCTCAGCTTCCAGCATATAGGAATATAAGTCACTACTGGAGCTCCTAGAGTTCACTGAAATTCAAATAATTATTATTAATAATAGTGCACTACAGTTAATGGATTGTGCGCTTGTGTGCAAGGGCATGTGTTTTTACAGACCTAAGGTACCATTGCACCAGATGTGCACCAGAGAGGCAGAAGACATTTTTAAGAGCACTTCTCTTTGGGAGGTATGTCTTGAAAGTCAGGCTTGAACCTATTTTGAGCCTATTTTGAGCAGCCTGAGGTTATGTATTCTAAGAACAGTGTTATGTGCAGACATTGCATGAGACAACAAACCCACCTGCAATCCACAGTGACTGAGCATGAGTGGGGAGCAGTTTTATCTCCCCACATAGATCAACATCAGCAGTTGCTACTGCTCCACCTCTGCTTTTAGCGAGCACAACAGAGCCTTTGAAGAGCTCTTGAAATTCCCATGTTGCTTTTTAGGAGGCAGGCAAGGTTTCTAAGCTGACTTTTTCAGAGGGCATCTCATTGTAATTGTCAAATCCAAGTTATCAGAGGGGAGTTTCACTGACCCGTTGACACAGGGATCAAAGGATGTTAGCCACACTTGATGGCAGTGACAGCCACCGACTTCAAGCAGAAGGATAAATGAATTAGTTGGGTGATTGGTTTCTTTCTTTCTTTGAGACACCCAAGCCAGAATCAATCCTTATAGCAGTAAGGTTTAGCGTGCTAAAGTCCCTTGGCATTACTAACTTGCTTTTTCTTTCCCTACCCTTAAAAAAAAAATTCCCCAGGCAGATACAGCTAATGCTGTGTCTCATCCCACGCGCTCGTGTTGCTCCTGCAGTCTGTTGCTTTTTCGGATTCACACACGCATTTGCATTTGCAAGCGCCACTATCGCTTTGCAGTAAACACTGCTTGTGGCTCTCTCCTAAGAGAATCCAGATGTCTTCCTCTCAGGACTGTGCATTTATTTTTAGGTTTTTCAGCCCGTTGCTGCCTACGTTGGACTCTCTTTGCTTTTGCACGTGAATTTTGGCCCTCGTGGCAGACATTGCATTTCGTGGTGAGGACACCGATGGGGAGTGAAAGATGTTTATCTTCAAAAACCCCCAAGTTTTAATTTCATTCTCCTGATTCCATTAGGTCCTCATGGGCAGGTCTGTGCACTGAGCACTCTTCCCATACAGCCAACCCTGCCTCTGTCAGCCGTATGCTCTTTGATTGCAAATGGTATGTGCAGGTATTTTTTGGCTTTTGGGAGCTGAATAAGAAAAGGATTTTATTTGTTCAGTAGTTGAAATGAAAGAAAAAAAGAAGAGAGAAGATATTCAGCTTATTTTTTTCTTTAGCAAAGGAAGGAACAATCTGGATGAAGGAAGGGGTCAAACTGATCCTAGTGGGGAAGAAATGAGTGACTCTCGATCACACTGAAGGCTGGTGGAGTTCCTAGCAAGTGCAATGGTCAGGAATCATTCTGTGAAATGTTGCTGCAAGTTCACTGATATCTGGAAAAGGGTGCATGGATTGGTTGATATGTTTACTCTCCCTTCCCCTTCAGCCCAATCTTTATGTTATTGTAACACCTCAAACTTGGCCGTCAGAGCTGTTTGCCAGAGTCAGAACCGTGCAGCAGCCGTGATGGCCTGAGGATACATGAGGCAGAACTGGCAAGGAGAGATAACAACTTCTAATGGACCAGCTAATATTGGTTGGGAAAACAGACATGCTCCAAGGCACAAGTGCTCCCTCATGTCTCCTCCTGTTTGCCAGGGGCCGTCTTCAGCATCATGGGCATTCATAGGGAAGATTTACACCTTCAGGGCACAAAGTTCCTGCTGACCAGGATAAAGGACCAGCTCCTCAAGCTCAGCTAAGGCAGCGAGTGATTGTTAAAAGTGAGCAATTCTGTTGCATTCCTGGGGAGAAACATATTTTTTTTTTCCATGTGGTTGCCCAAATCAGGACACTAATCAGGTTCAGCTGGCTATTGGGAGCAGACTCACAAGCTGCCTTTCTTTCCCTTGTTTTGCTGCAATAAAGGAAAGGAGAGGGGTTTTTTTTAGCAATCAGTAGGCTTTTGCTAGTCCTTCTATGACAGATGTGTGGGAACTGTATTTTCCTTAGCCCCACTGGTGTGCTTTCATGGAGGATTGGAGTTATCACAAAACAGTGGTAGGTCTAACAAAATAGTAAAAATAACAGCATTATAAAAAACCCAGCTGAGTGGTGGCATTGTGCGTAGTCTGATGTACACTTGAAGAGAGTTATAAATACCTGTTTATGAATGTAGCAGCATAATGTCTGCTGAATGAGAGACATGAGCAAGGAGAAGATCAAGCCCAAAGATGGGTGCACAGTGAAGGCACTGAAGGACATGGGTTTCACCCATAAGACATCTGCAGAAAGCGGGGCAGAGAGAGAAAAATACATCCCTGTTACAACATTGTTTGCTGTGTTCAACCACAGGCTTTCACCTCAAGTGAAAGTTTTGTCGACTCATTAGGGTTGTATGTGGTCTGATCACTACAAAGGAAATGGTTTTCTAACAATCTACCCTGTGAAGGCAAACACCCAGTGATACACCCTGCTGTGCCCTGTGTTCTCACTGATTCCAGCAATATCAGGGTGACATGCAGAATCATGAGGGAAAACTAGAAAATTATTTGACTTTTGGTGCTCTTTCACGCTTTTGTCTCTTTTATAACCTTGATCTGCAGGAGAGGAGCTCCTTAGGAGGAGACCAGGATGACTATGACGTCCAGTACCAGGACTGTATCAAGGGAAGTTAGACTGACCTGTAATGCAGTGACATTTTATTTGGAAAATACTCCTTGTCACAACCAAAGGCCAGTGTTTTCCACCCTGCACAGGCAGTGACTCAGCTGGTCTCATGCATGTGGAAGATCAGGGGCTAAAAAGGGATTGGATTTAGCATGACCTGCTGGTTCAGCTGTCAGCTGGTACACATGGTTTCCATAAGCTCACAACTCATCAAAACATGTGCCTGCAACTGAGCAGAGGATTCACATCTGATCTGACACTGAATTGTTGGTTTGCAAATGGGGATGCTATTGAGGTAACGTGGTTTAGTGCTGAAACTACCCAAAATGGGGAGCTGATGTTTTCAATGCATTATTTGTGAATGCATCTGCTGACAACCAAATACTTTAGCAGATACACTGACCCACTTCATCACTTGCTGAAACAGAGTGGGTTCACCTGCCTTGAGTGGTCCTGTCCTACATACCTCCCTTACAGCACATTGTACCTCAGCAACACGCTCATTCTTAGTAGAGACTAACAGCTTCGTGTCTTAAATTTTGAAAGCTTTTACCAGTGCATTTGAAATACCAAAGTCAGGGCTTCATCCCAACTCTAAGCTTTCTTATGACCTGGTCTGTGCAGAAGAAATTAGCCCTGATCCCCTGCACTGGAGCATCAGCACTCCCTTTTCTGCTGCATCTGGAGGGTGGACTCCGGGTCCCACAGGAAGGACCTGGGGTGACAAGTAGCAAGGACAGGACTCTGGGCTGGTCCAAGCCATGCAAAACTGTGCTGCCTTCTGCACTTACCAGGATGAGCAGCTTCTTTAATGGCTGAAATGGCTGATTACAAATCTCACTATTTCCCCCTAACAATTACAGAAGCACGGGAATTTCAAAGCTGAAACTTGGAAACTGAAGAAGCATCTTAGATCTTTTCCCAACATCCCACCCCCCTTCTCTTAAGTGAGATTGAGGATTATCACACGTGGTTACATATTAATTTCCCCTCAGCCTGAGGTTTTTAGCAATTAATAAGTCAGGGATTTGAGTGAAAATATGTCTAAAACTGTTGACTATTTGCTTACTGGTCCACAAGTGTCCCCTATTTTGTTGTAGCTGCTGTTCTAAAAGCCTAAAAAAAAGAGGTATTTTAAAAATAAAAAAAATCCATGACATAATTTTTGGCTTTCATTTTATATATCTTTATTCAGTGACCATGGGTAGGAAGAATATGGCAAGCTAGCACATGGTTAGCAAGGGGAACACCAGTGCTAGTGCCAGCAGGTTGTGTAGAGCCTCCTCCACACAGCCAAAGGTGATTCAGGTACTTCTCTTTCTTACACTGCTTTTCCCTCAACGTGTCTCTCAGACAAACCACTTCTGTAACCCTCAGCATGGCTCCAAAATTGCTCAGAGCTGAGGAGTATGAGATCTGCTTCATTCAGTGCCCAAGATCAAAACCATCCAGGTTGTTAACACCATCCTCTCAGCCACATAACAACCTGCTGGGTCAGCCAGAGCCTTTTAAAGCTGGTGGTTCCTGACAAGCTTTGTAAAACCTTTGACTGCTTTGAGATCTGTAGGTGAATTGTGCAATATAGAGGCTTGTTTATTTACTAGAGACTTCTCTCACCAAAACCCTTATCTCAAGGAGAGGAAAAATCACTGGGATTCCTTGGCTCAGAGGGGGAACTCAGCTGTGAGCCTAAGATGTGCCCTGACATTATAGATATCTACAGACAGAGCTTTCAAAGCACAGCTGTGGGTTTTTGTCAGCCCAGTATATACTTTGCTGAGATACTCCTTATCTTTTGGAAGATACCGTCCCTTCTTTCTCCACCCCTCTCCTTCCTCTGCGCTAAAAAGAGCTGTAGAGCATCTTTATCCCCAATAAAGCTCTCGCTGGAGGAGCATTTCCAACTTTATGGGCTTCCCTTCTTATTTCTGCCTTCAGACACCAGCTCACAGCAGTGCGACGAGTGGGTGCTAATTATGGAGAACCACATTCGACAACAGAGCCTCACTGCTGGTGAATACAGAGAAATTGCTCATTAGAGCAGCATGGTATTTAGTCAGATTGGTTTCCCTAGATATTAACATTCTGGCATTAATGCAGGCTGGCAGTGTAGTACTTGAATAAAAAGGATCTCGAGATAATGTGTGCAGAAGGACTTGTAAAACCGTTGCCCGGCCTGCGGGGTTTGCAAGGCATTTCTGCTGGGGGCTCCCAAATGCTGCTTCAGGAAAAAAATAGCTTTGGATTTCAGTAACTTGCATATATAATTTCTTGGGTTTTGGTTTGTTGTTTTGGGTTTTTTTTCCCCCCCTCACAGGGCATGGTGCCTCATGATAAGAATTATTTCACTGGAATGAAACACGCTGTGCTTGATCATCTTCCCAGACATCCAACTTTTCACTGCATTGTTTGGTGTGACAGTGCTGTGTCCATGATGCAGGTGGCACGTCTCTCTGCTTGATGACTTTCTGTGCACAGCAAAGGTGTGTGTGACATTGAAGCCACCCTGGAAAATGCACTGGTTTTACCCGTTGCACAGAATAACATGATAAATGACGCTCAGCCGAAGCTCTTGCTTGAACACAAAAACATCCTGGAAGCTTTAGGTGCCTTTTTTAGTTCAGGGAGGCTGTGTGTTGGGCCACAGGTGCCAAACCTTTGGCACCAAGGTTTTCCTGTGCAGTTTTATAAGCAGCAAACACCAAGGCTGCGTTTTCAGTTCAGAGATGCTTTTGCTTAGACATGACTCCCTGATCCTTCCTCTGCAGAATCTGGGAGTCTCCAGCTTGGTTTTGCAGAACTGTCCACACCTCTAAAGCTGTGTGGGGAGAGCCAGCAGCTCTGCTGGGTGCATGGACTGGTGCCTGTGTCTGTGCAGCTGTGTGAGCTGCTGCTCCTGGAGCCATAGCCACAGGGAATTCCTCGATCCCACATCCTGTCCTCTTCCACCTCTGAGCTTACATCAACATAGCTGCTCCAGTGGGTTAATGTAAGCAATATAAACATCCACAGGGAGGACATAGCTGTTCAGTGGCCAGCAGTGCTCATCCTGCCACACATACACCAGAATTTCCTCTCCTGCAACCCTCTGGTCTCCCCTTTGACTTGAACACCAGCTTCTGCTAATTAGCTCAGCTTTATCTAATTAGCACCCAAATGGGAGTGCCTCTCTCGGCTGCCTCTGCACTTGCAAAGAGCCCAGAGCTAAGGATTTATGTGGAGAAGCGGAGGAGGACTCATCCCTGGGGTTTGCATGGTGTGTCCTCCCCTCTGTGTACTGGGAAGATGTGTGTGTTCTTGTACTGGTGTTACTCTGTTGGCTTATGTAGAAGCTGGACATCACCTACACTAAATTGTTAATGTCTCAGCCAACCTGTTTCTTTCCTGTGAATTTACTGTGTGGGGGCTTTTTTTTTCTTTTTTATAATGGTCGTGGTATTTTGCCTGTAGTTTGCCTTGGGAAATAGAGTGTGTCCTACATCCACATCTATTTTAAGACTCTGCTCTGTTGCCTGCTACCAGCTGGGGACATGGCTAGAAGGAGCAATGGTTTCATATTATAAGAGGAAACACTGGATATTTCTAGGAGCCTAGAACTATGAGATGCTAAATTTGTTTATAACCCAGGATATCATGCTCTTATTGATAGTACTCGTTTCATCTGTCTTTAGTATTTTAAAAGTTGACATTCTGGTTTAACTTAATGGAATAAGATCAGTTTACAGACAATGGAGAATAAGGCACACCCAGAAAGCAAATTATTCTGTCTCTAATATTTGTATTACATTAAGAAGAATGTTCTTTTTCCTTTGTGTTAGCTCTGCTCAGACTTATTTGTGTTTAGGGAGACCAGTAGAGATTATATTAACTTAATGATAAGAAAAACTCCATTTGCTTAGTGTAGAACTGGGATTTACCCATTTAGATGGTTCATGTACTCTTGATGATTCTGCCTCTCTGTCTGCATGTTGCTGGATGCTTATGTTTGTGGGTAGTAAATGTTATTTCAGCACAAAGTGCATCTGCATAGTTTCCTTTCAATCAATACTGTGTGAAGGGGAGACTGGAGTGAGGCCCCACTTCTTTGCAGGAGGTGATGAATACCTGCAGTACAGACAATTAACCTTTGTTGATGCTATAAGGGTCTGTGTGGGGCTCGTAATTAGTGCTGGAATTGTTCAAATCCTCCTGATTAATGTAACCAAAGCAAGGTGTTTAATGGTGGTGTTGCACACCCATGCTCATATATGTGCTCAGTAAAGGTTGCTGTGTGTAAGAACTCATGCAGAGCAAATCAGTCCTGCTCTTACTGATGAAGTGCTTGGAGGACACAGTTCTTTACCTATTAAATTCAGTGGTCTGCCCACATTAAAGTAGCTGAGGGTTGCAGGCATTTTCTCCAAAATTAAAACAGCCAGACAGAAACACTGCTTGTCAGAAAAGCGTGAGGATGAATTTCTGCTGGGTGGAAGTAAAAAAAGATTCGAGAGCAGGAATGTTTACTCTTTTCTTTCAAAAACATTGCAAATGCCTTTCTTAATATTTTGCATCCTGCGTTCGTGTCTACGAGAAGAGGCTTAAAAAAGTCCAAAACAACAAAAACCCCAACAAAACTTTATGGCCAGAGATGGGCAAAAACAAATCCCAGGGCAAGCACTTGGTGTTTCTGAATTGTTTTTATTTTTTTAGTGCTATGACCTGGGTGAAAAGAGGGACAAGGTTACATAAAGGTGAGCAGGTACTTGGTAAACCTGGCACAAGCTGCTTCATGGGTGTGGGTTGGTCGTGTTTGCTTCATGGCTGGTTTTCTCTGAAGTGCTTGGTTTTTGTTAAACACCTCTTTGCTTCACAGAGCTTCGTCGTTGGTGGGTCAGAGCTGATTGTGGGAAGCTGCAGTGTGCGACTGCTGCTCCAGTGCAAGGCCTGAAGGTCAAAAATAGCCCCCTCTGCCCTTGCTCCTAGTTCACCTTGGTATCTGGTAGCCCTGGTAGCCTCAGCTGTTCCTCTGCCTGCACTGGCAGACAGGACAATGTGTTTTCCTGGATTTAAGCCAGTGCACTGGACACAGTGGGGAAGGATCATACTGGTTTTAGTGAGCTTGTCCTGGTGAATTAAGAGGATAGAGGCTAGATAAGAGTGCTATGAGTAGATTTGGACCAGACAGGATGATTTGGAGAGGAGAAAGCCAATGTTTTTATTGGTGTTGTCCTGTGCTGCAGATTGCAAGTTAAAGTAATATCTCTGTGTTTATCCAGCGTTCATGTATTCCTAGGTAACACTTGGTGCTCTGAATGGTCTTTCACTGTGTTCAGTGATGCCCCTGTTTTTCATCTTTAGGGAGACTCAAAATTACTTGTAAATCTGCAGCTCACCTCTGAGACTGAAGGGGAAGAGAACTTTCTCAGTCAAACAGAGTTTTCCATCCACTTTCATCCAATATTTAAGACGCAGCATAAAAGTTACAGTTTATGCAGCAGTACCGGGGAGTGAATTTTGTATTGATTTTAAAATTAGTCATTTTTAGCTTGCTGTTTTATGCATCAGAAAATGGCCTTAGCTTCATTAAGAATGTGGTATATTATTAATATACATCATTAATTTATTCTTGGCACCAGGCTAGTAAAAGCACTTAAAACATTGCCGTGTCCTTAAAGCTGGACAAGTGAGATAGTAATAAATGTGATGGGGAGCAAAGCCATTTCAGAACAGAGCTATTGGTGCCACCCATGCTTTACAACTCTTCCTTCTGGGGTCACTTGCATCTCCAACTGGGTCTGCACAATAGTGGTGAGTCTTCAGGTACTGAACTTGCAATCTAAAAAGCTGCAGGTCCAATTTTGGCACCCAGGCCATTGGCACAGAGGTTGCAAAGCCCAGATAGTTGATGAAGCAGCTGATTTAGGTTGAAGAAAAGGGATGGGGTGGGAATCTGCCCTTGCCTAGGACATTAGTGCCTTATCCTCATTTTTGGGAGGGCTGGGTACAACCTGCACCACAGAAGGGAAAGTGCAGGAGCCTGCATGCAGCCAAATTGGAGATGAAGACTATGAGTGCTTCAGGCACACCTCCAAGGCAAAGGACCCAATTTCAGTCCCTGCTCATATGGTGGTTTATTTATAAGCTATTAAAGATGTATGAAGTGATTTTTGGAGCAGGCAGTGGAGCCTGTGCTCATGCTTCCAAGTGCATGGTCTGACTGACTGGTCACAGACTCCTCCTTGCTTTTCTGAGTGCTTCTTTTACTTTTTGTTAGATTCTCCCATGTTGGACATTGTTGTGTTTTGTTTGGCATAAAAATTGAACCTTTGTAGGGTATGGTTTAGCTTAAGTGATGGGCAACAAAACATATAGTTGTGGGTGGGGTTTTGTTTGTTTGTTTTAATTAGCAGGGAAATGCATCCTGGTAATTCACCAGCCTTTCTGTGCAGGGTGGCACTTCCCACCAGAATTGCTGCTGGTTGGATTCATGCTGACTGGACATGGTTCTGTCTCCCCTGCCAGCTTTGTGGATAAGTAGCACTTGCTAATTTAAAGGCACTTTTGGTTCAACTCTTTTGTGCAAAAGAGCAACAATTTCAGCAGTAGATGCATATTGATAGAATGGTTTGGATCTGAAGGGACATTAAAGACCACCCAGTTCCAAACCCCCTGCCATGGGGAGTCTTGGATCAGATTGCTCCAAGCCATGTTCAGCCTGGCCTGGGACACTCCCAAGGATGGGGCATCCACAACTTCTCTGGGTAACCTGTTCCGCTGCCTCACCACACTCACAGTCAAGAACTTTTTCCCTAATATCTATTCCTCTGCTCTAAAACTATTTTCCTTCTTACAGCCTGGTTGCTTATGGAACCCTGAAATGAAGTTCTTTATCATTGTTCTGCAAATGCAATTAAAAGGAAAATGTAGACAGAGGACCTGCTGCATATGAAGAGTGTACTTATTCTTCTCTGGGAGGAATGTATTTTACACAAATGTGTGATACTCTAGCAAGATTACCTTTAAAAAACAAAACAAAGAAACCCTCAAAGCACTTCATGGGCATTCTGATTCATCCAGGAGGTCTGTTGTTGTACAGATATTGAGGTGTGACATCTGAGTTGGACTGATGGGGCTTTCAGCTATCCCATCCTTCTTGGTGTCAGTTCAAGAAATACGACATTGTGACAGATGGCATTGTTCTAAAGCTTGAATGTGGTGTGCAAAACACTGAGAAGCCCTGAACCTTAGAAAAGGCATTTTGTAAATTGGTCTACTGCAGGATCCTTATCATCTCTTACAGCTGGACATGTAACACATAGAAACGCTGTGGATGTGCCTTTGGGAGCAGACAATGAGAGTTCATCTTAAGCTGCTGGATATATGAGGGTGTACGAGGCAAAGCGTATTATCATCATGTGGTTTCATTGTTGTAAAAGCAATTGTAGTAAAAGTTACGGTAATCCCTGGTGTTCTGCTTCAAAGCCCCTTGAAGTTTGCATAATGGCTCTGTTGAATGTTGAATTTGAACAGCCTTTGAGTTAATTTTTCCCATTGTATGATGGTAGCGATCAAACATGCTGCTCTAAAGCTATCTTCAGAAATCCCTCTTGCTGCACTCTGCCTATTCCCCAGGCACTTACAAACACTGACACAACCAGCATTTAGAAAGTTTTCTTAGATCTACTGATGAAAAGGACTCTCCAAGAGCTAGATATTATTCTGCCATCACATGTCAGGTTAGTGGGTTACAAAGTCTGTGCTACAGTGAGGAGCTTGCTGCCTGGGATGTCTGCATGAACCCATTTACCTCCACTTTAAGCTACAATGATGGAGCTTTCCTTTTGAGGTGTGGGGGGAGAAACTATTATGATCACACTTTGACTAAGCTCAGTAAAAGCCTCTTCATTCCTGCTGCTTTGTCTGAATGCAAAAGTAATGCCCTAGAAGAGGTTTTTAGATTTTAAAACATTATTTTTTGAAGACCTTGGGTCTGTTCTAAGTATGGTGCTCTGTGAGTCCCGAGCAGTTTTGCTGTGGCTGTAAGGAGTCACCTGCTCAGTGCACACCAGTGAAGGGACACATGGCAGACAGCCATTTTTTGGGAGGAGCAGTGACTTGAGACATCCATTCACTTCCTTAACACCTCAGTGTGGCTTTGGGCAGGTCATTTTACTTTCAATCTCATGATTTCTTCACCTGTAAAATGGGAAGAAGAAGCACTCTCCTGGGCTGGCCCTGAGCAGGGTCACTCTCTCCAGCAAGAATGATCTGACCAGTGGCTGCCACACGGGGGACTTGCTGGTTGGAGGCTGTCCTTGCTCTGCCATGCCTCCAGTGCTCCATGGCTTAGGAAAAGGGGACACAAATCTGCAGCACTGCCTTGTAGAGTTGAGAATTTCCACTCTCTGTACTGTGTGGCGTCTGAGCTGTTTGTGTGCATCCTGCTGGAGAGCTTTGCTGTTTGCATCTCCTTCACTGAGCAGCAGGTTGTTAGATTTTTTTTTTTTCCCCTTAACTGCCTGTCTTTTTGGTGTTGCCAGTCACTTGGTGACACCTAAAAACGCATTTTCTGATTTAATTGTTCTGACAAACCCCATTACTGGCTGACTGGGGAGCTTCCACTCTGCAGTTAGAGATGCAGCATCGATTCACTGCGGGTCTTCCTGAGACAGAATTTAAAAAGCAGTGAGCCTCTGCTCACAAGGAGCAATGCCTCTCCTTGTTTAATGATGTCTATGGGAAAATTCTCAGCATTTGACACAGTCTTCCTGTCTGCCTGTGTGCTGTTTGGATAATCCCAAAGGGTTTTGTAGCTAGAATGTGTCTTTGTACCAGTTTTAGGATAAGTTCTGTAGAAACTTATTAATCCTCCCCTGGTTTGTTCCTATAGGGGATGGAGGTGACCTGACTGAAAGCTTTATTTAAGCTGAAACAATTCAAACTGGTTTCATTGAACTTTCAGTTAAGTCTAAAGCGTGTGAATAGCTGCAAAACTGGGATACCATTCCTAAAAAACACTATAGGTGAAAATACAGTTCATATCTGACCTGGACTCAGCTTGCTGCAACCAAGCAGCTGGATGTGGAGAGCAGTTAAGGTACATGAGGAATGGTCTGTGTCAGCTAAATATTGTGCTGAGCCCCTACAGAAACAAAAAAACCTATGGCATTTGCTTTTCCACGTTAGAGACTTACTGTTTAGGTAGCTCTGCATGAAATATATCTCCAATCTGTCTGCACTGCAAGCTGAGGCTACAGAGACTCACGGGCTGCTTTGGAGGACAGTATAGATTGAGATGATACTGTGAGTAGCTTTTTATTTACAGCTTCTCACAGCACAGCAGACAGCATGTAATTAGGGCAGTTAAGGAAAGAGAGGACACCTTGTCGATCAGCAAGTCAGAAAGGCAAGAAAATACATGTCTGATGGGCTCTAGAAAGAGGAGGTGATGCTCTTGGAGAGGAAAGCAGGATATATTTTGCATCTTGCCTTCATTATGGATGGAAGAGAAAATACTGCACTAATGGGAAGGTATTGAACAGCCACTGACTGCAGCTTTTTAAACTGAGCTAGGAAGACAATTGGCCAAAGAGATTTTTGGGAATGGGGAAAGCTGAATTTGAACCCTCTTTAGAATACAGAAGACAGAAAGGATTGGGGAATAAAGCAAACATGGTGGTGGTACTTCTAAATCAGGAAAATGAAGCAGGATTAACCTACAGCTGAACAGAGTGAGTGCTCTAACAACCCAGAGAGGTCACAAATTTGCTCTGAATTTTTGCAGGTGATTCCTATCTCATTCTTGTCCATTACCCTGTAAAGAAAGAAGAGCTGTCTGCTCTGGAGGCAGCTCTCATGGGTTCACATCCCAGTGGCTTTGTTGCTGCGTTTAGCTGGTTTAAAGCTCCTGCATTGAGCAGGCCAGTACTTGACTGGCTGCTTCTGCAGATTTTTTGTTTAGGGCTTGTCACCTCCTGAGGTGATCTTGAACACAAGGACCCATGGATGCCTTGGAGTGTGAGGTTAGTGGAAAACATGTCAATGAACCTGGGGATCTCTGGAGCAAGAGGGCAGTGAAAATGGCAAAAAAAAAATGTTTTTATTGAGACTTGCTAGGTGAAGAAATAGCCAGAGGGCTGAGATAGCCTGAGAGCAAGAAAATTGTCTGGGTGGGCTGGAAACTGGAGAAGGAAGAGCCTGAGTAGGATTGATTTATAGGCAGCAAAGACCTTGTTATAGCTTGTGAGTCACAGCTTTTTCTATTTGCTATGGCTTAGCAAACCATGAGCTTGTATTCTGGTTATTTCTGTGTTTTGTGTTAAACATGTAATTAAAAGGTCTGAGTAAGAACTTGCGGCCTCTTCAAAAGTGAGCAAGTTGGTGCAGATCAAGTCTACAGGGATGGAAACTCCAGCACAAAGGTTGGAAGAAAGATCAGGACAGCACAGGCTGAGAATTGCAGCACACATCCGCCTCATCTTCCAGACAGGGGATGCCACAAAAAACTGAAGGCCTCTGGGATCTGAGCATTTAACCTGTACCCAGTTAAATAATCATGATGAGGAAAATGAGCTTTAATTCCACGAAGTGCTGAAATCCAGGGATGATGATAAAATAGGTAGCACCCAGAAGATGAGGGAAGTAGGAGAAGGAGCTTATGGTGCCCAGTAGAGCTGAGGGCCTGGTTTCTAATTGCCTGTGACCTGGATCTCATCAGGCTGCTGAGGTGATTCTCCTGGAGGTAGGTCAGGCTGCTTTAGCACCTCCTGAATTTTGGGATGTGAAACAGATCCCACAGCTTTCTGGTTATGGTACCATGCTGGAGGTGCGAGATCCCAGCCAGCTGTGGTTGGTTTGGAGCTGGATGTGGGCTGGGGCTCTTGTCATGGCTGCTGGTGAAACACTGCCTAATATGATAGTTTATCCTGAGGTGTATTTAACATAACATGGCTGTGAATGTTACACTGATCCCCTGTGTCTTCTTTAAGTGAGATAGGAGGGAGCAGGAGTGTGGGAGTGTGCAGCAGTGGATGGGCTCCCTGGATCCTCTGGCATGCAGTGATGGTGACAGAAGGCAGTGTCCCCTTGGGATGAAGGTCCCTCCCTAAACCCTGGGGTGGTGTGTGCCTGCAATGCAGCTCATGCATGTGGGTTTGAGGGGCAGGGGCCAGGCAGGCAGCCCCTGCTGCTGCCTCCATGCTGTGTCCTCCTGGCCTGAGAGCCAGCAAAGGCAATTTCTCCTCTGTGTGCTTGGGGAGGTGATGCTGGGGTCGCTGGGCCCTTCCCTGCAAATTAGGCTTGTGGCTTTGTCAGAAATTACAGCACTTGTTAGGCAGATTTCTTCATTAGGAAGCTCTCTAATCTCGGACATGAGCGACACATAAACCCGTCCCACCCCCTCGGCACAGAGGAAGCCGAGCTGCATCACCGGTGTCTGCAGTAGTCTGGGCTTATTTATCATTCATGACATCGTGTTTGCTTTATGACAAATGAACTTAATCACGATTTTCACAGTGGAATACACAGGAAAATACACGGGATAGCCGTAGCTGCAGGTATAGAAAACCAAACTTAATTTAGAAAGGATATACAGCAGCAATCTAAACAGCTGAAGAACTGAATTAATCTAATAAAAAGACTCGGCTATATATAATTCTTCATGCTGAAACAATAGCCCCATGAGATAAGATGGTGCTCAGGTTCTGCATTAAACTTTTTTCTTGTGTGCTTAATGCTCAACCAAATCATTATTTATCGCTGAAAAGTGCATTTGGGTGTTGGGAATACTTTTTTTTTTCCTCCCCAGTGTTTCAAAGGGGAGGAGGGTAGGAATTGCTGATCATTTATTAATGTTCTGTTCCATTGTGGTCTTAATCTCCAACAGATGGTCCAGGATGCTCTGGCTAAAATTCAGTGTGAGCATTCTGACTTACACAGGGCTCTCCATTTCAGGTATGGTGATGTAGAGACTGGACAAAGACACTGAATGTGTTGGTCATCCTCAAATGTGATTCCAGCAGTTTTAAAGGCTGGGAGTTAATCCCTCTGTTTTGGAGGGAAAGGGATCTGCATGTAGGTGTGTGTGCACACAATCACACATGTACATATGGATGTGTTTTGAAGGTTTTGATTCTTTGACGTGGTATTTACTGTGTGCCCATGCTTGCCATGGAAACTCTGACAACTGTTTTCTTGACCCTGGCAGTGCTTTATGCTTCCAATTTCAGCATCATTTCTGTCTCTTATCAGTATTTTTCTTCCTCTCATGATACCAGAGCAGAAATTATGATGGCTGAACCAGGAAGAACAATGCTTCAGAAACTAACCCACTGCTACCAGTGGATTTTCATGCTACTCCAGCCAACTAAAATAATGGTGTGAGCTGTCTGCACTGCACTAAAATGCATTTCTGTGTGTAGAAACACCATAAAAGAGTGGCTTAAAGTACATAGCACTAAAGAAGAATTTAGGATAGAAAACAGAAGAAACATCCCAGAGTGTGGTACCAGGCATCCTAGACTCTCCATGAGATTTAGTGTCCAAGGGTGGAGAGCTTTCCTTAGGAGAACAGTGACAGTAATTTGTCACTGAGAGCTCCAAGGGAATGATTGCTTCCTATAAATATTTTCAAGGGGCAAGAGCAGACACTGACAGAATAACCAATGGATGTAGGTTGGTGATGAATAAATTTAGTCTGGAAATTTAGGAGTCTCCTAAATATCAGAGAAGTTATGTTGTGGAAAAATTTTCTAATCGGTGTGAGGAACCAAAAGTCAAATTGCTTTTTAAGACAGAGGTTGACGTCCTGGAAAGGGCCCTGTGACACTGTTTGTCACTGGGGAAGGGGGTGGCTCTACCTAGTGATCCTGATGTTCCCCACTTATATCTTCAAACTTTGCTGAAAACTGATTCTGTTGCCCAAGAAATGTCCTTAAAACGTGCTTGGAAAGCAACAGCCTCCAAATGTCTGACTCCTTGGTTTAAAGGTGTTGTAACTGGAGACAAATAGGATGGCCTTGTCTCATCTGTAGACCCCAAAAAGTGCAATTGGGAAGAAGGTCATGGAGATGCCAGTTGTGGTGGGGCTGCAGAAGGCAGAAGCTTACAGTGTATCACCTTGTGGTGTGTGAGCCCTTGCACATCTGGGAGGCATTTACCCCACTTCCATTAGCCCACAAGAAAGTCTGTCTTGCCATCTTCTGCCAAGTACTCATAGGAAATGGGTTTATTTTTGAGGGCTGAAGTGCTGATGAGCAGAAGGGACTTTCAGCCATTTCTAAGGCTGGCAACAAGCCTCAGATCTGAGATATCCATCTCCTTCTTTAGGAGGTTGTGTTTGAAACTCTGCAACCTCTGCCACATCTCAGACCTTCTTAAGGTTTTTGTTCCTGCGTTGTCCCTGCTCTGCATGCCTTTGTATGACAGAGGAGTACCACGGGAGACACTGATTCCCATCTGGACAGTTGTGCATTATCCAGTTCCTGCCTGTGCCTGAGTGGTAGAACTCATTAATAAAATGTACTTCCAACCATCAAACTGCACTTCTGCATCTTCACAGCCTCTGCTGCTAAGCCAGAGCCCTGTCTGGAGTTCAGCACTGCTGCTGCTGCATTTCCCCCCCAGCTTCACCCTCCTGCCTTCTCTCTGCATCTGTGGTATAATCCTCTGGGAGAATTTCCAGAATTGGGAAACCTACCGATTTTTTTAAGCAAGAATCTGTATCTTCAGATAGCACAACAATTTAATGAGTATAAACTGTTCAGGCACTCACAGTCTGATGCACATTACTGATATTTTTAGAATCTGGACTCTCAGGAGGACGCATCTCTGTCAGCCTAGCTGCTGTAAGAGGCAGTTGAATAAAGTTGGATTGCAAATGGGCAAAAGTCTTATTTTGTTTTTACTTCTCATGGAAGTGTTGCCTCTGGTGCCATCTTATAAAATTCATCAATGTCCTTCATACACTTCCAGGTGTATAAGGCTGCACAGTTTAGATAATCAGTAAAATATAGCAGCCAAAAAGAAGGAACACAAAAAAAAGGATAGTTGGAAGATTGTTGCATGAGTCCTGTAAAGCCTTGTTTAGCTCCTGTGTCTTGGCTCATGGCTCTCCCAGCCACCTCCCAGGGAGGGGGACAGATGTTTTCCAAAGCAGGCTGAATGCACTGTATGGTCCAAAGGCATGTGGTTGGGGACAAGAGTCCTGGGGGGAAAGGTGGGTAGAAATGGCTTTGTGCATCTCCACTGCTTCATGTGGAGTCATGAGAGTGACTCCAACTGGAGTTAGAGCAGCCTTGAGGCAGGGCTCAGTTCTGTCAGCCTTCAGCAGCCCTGAGGGGAACAAACTGGAGCTGATGTTTCCTCAGACTCAATCCTTGCCTTCCTTATTGTCCTACCCAAGAAGGAATCAATGCTTTATACAAACTTCTGGGTTCTTCCTCCTGTAACTGGTTAAATCGCCCTCAGCTGATGCTTATAGGGAGGGGCAGAACAGCTGTCATGTGCAGGAACAGACACAACAGCTTATTTGACTGATTCAAGCACATAGATGACACTGGGGGAAAGTTCAGTCTTAAATCAGCACATTTCTGCCTTAAGCTAATCCTCTCCCTGCCCAGTGTTTCCCACTGAAGCTGTGTTAGCCAGCAATATCCCAGCCCTGCTGATGAGGATGGCAGCACAGAGCAAAGCATCCTGCCTCCCTGCTGCCTCCAGCAGTGTGCCTGCTCCATCTGAGGTCCCTACACTCTATGTGGAGAAAAATTAGCATCAGTCTGGTGGTGCTGAACCTGTCTCAGGCTGTTATCCAGCAGACTGGCATGGCCACGGTGCAAGAAGCTGCTGCTTTAGTCTGGGCAGCAGGACCCACACGTGTCCACTGTGCCTTCATGTACATGTTGTACCTCATGTTCTTTGCTGCTCCAGACTGGAAAAGCTCCTTCCCTGCAGGAAGACAGGTAAAATGCCTGAGGAGGCAGGTAAAATTCCATGCAGGGAGGCCACCACCTCCTCATTCACTCCCAAACATCCTCCTCCTCGGGGCTGTGTGCGCATCTGAGAATAGCTCCTTGCCACAGCCTCCTCCACAGGAACAGACTTATTTATTCATAGGTGTTGGGTTTGCTCTGATAGTCTCTCTGAATTTATTCTAAAAAGAGATTTGCCTTGTGCCTGGGAAGTGCCTGGCCCTTCCTCCAAAATGAAAGTGAGAAAAGCTCCTAGTGTGTTTTTGTACATGGTTAAAAATAGTGTGCTGGAAATGTATGATGGATAAATATGAATGAGGGAAGTGTAGGTCAAATGTAGTAACCTTCAGACTGTACATATGGACAGGTATGTGTGTCTACCCTAAAGCTTCTAAAATTTCATCTGTTCTCTTGTTACTCGTTTTATACTCCAGTCTCTCCTTTTTTCTCTACCTCTCTTATCCTTTATTTGCATGGCTTTGCTTTAATTCTTCTGCATCACTCTTCTTTCATTTCACTCTCACTCTGCTCTTTCTCTCCCTCCACGTCACTGTCCTTCTCCAGGTCTGGGCAGGAGATAAGGACTCTTGATCCCCAAAGACAGAGGCCTGACCTGGGTTGCCAGCACAGCCTTTGGCTTGGGAGCAAGAATGGCAGCCAAGGGAGGCATTTCATTGCATCCTGGATGTGCAGTCAGAAGTATCTCACTGGAATGGCTGTTTACACTTGTCAACTTGGTCAGAAGCCGGCAGAAAATCCTTAAGCCTGTATCTAATGTATTTAAGTGGATGCAAACTTTAGATCTGAAGAGTCTGCCCATATGTTATGAGTACCTTACAGTGACAGACCTGAATGTTTATCCACATAAAGACCCTTTCACACCACAAAACAGTGTTAAGTGGCTCCAGGGTAAGTGGATTCGAGCCAGTGATGGTATAAATAGCCTGCTGGAAATGCTCTTCATGCAGTCTCCCATTCTCAACTTCCCTCATATCTCCCATTTCCAGTTTTCAAAGGAGAAAAGTCATAGAATGGTTTGGGATGGAAGGGGACCCTGAAGAATCTCTAGTCCCCACCCCAGTGTTGGTTATTGTCTTTGGGATATTTCAGGTCAGTCTGGGATCTGTGTGGATCTTGGAAGCTGGGTTTGTGTTACAACTCCATGGCTGATGTTGGAGCATCTGCTGGGCAGCAAGAAAAGCAGCACCTGAGCCATGTGGCATTTGGATAAGAAGACATGATACCATATTTTAAACTTCTTGAAATTCCTCATTTATTGTGGAAAGCCATTGCCTAATAATTAGTTGTATTTAACTACGGAAAGCCAGTATTCCTCTTGAAAAAAATAGTGGAAGAATGTAGCTGTTTGTGTTTTGGAGCAGAGTGCAGCATGATTCTTCTTCCATCTGGTTCTCTCTCTCCATCCTCACAGACTCTGCACAGACTTAATTTCATGTTTGCTAAGGAATGTGCACTGTTCTAGCATTCAACATCAAGAAAAAAAGTTGATTGTTCTTTTTAGTGAAAGAGAAGTGTTCAGAAAGGTCCACTGAAAAGTTTAATGTCTGCAGGGTCATACTCTACATTCTTGTGAACAAAGGAGGGGAAAGGGGCTCAGTTTTTCCTTGTTTGCTTGGGCTAACAAAAATACCCATTGCCTGCTTTTAAATTAAAGCATATTTTGCTCACTCACTTCTGGAAAATGCATAAGCAAGTTGCTGTGAAGAGGCAGCTTTAAACAGCAGCTGCTTTGGACAAGCTGGGCCTATTGGAAGTGGGGTTCTTTCTGGTTTATGCCCTCCACAGCTCAATGCTACAACTGATAATGCTGAGGAAAGACAGGACACTGCCTGGATCACCTGTTATTGGGAGCGAGGGGAATGGAAATCTGTGCAGGCAAAGATGGCTTTTACCTCTCCTGCACAACTCCTTCCAATAGATGGGATTTTGGGACAGTGATTTATATTAATACTCAATAGGATGTTACCATAGCAACTATACAAGGTGGTGAATAATTTCATGGGCTTAAATCCAAAACGCTGGGAGCTAAGATGGGTCTGAGCATCATTTAGGGCTTTGGTCATGTGGGTTGTATGCTGGCCTGATTGGTCTTGGGGAGAAGTTAGGGTAGAAGATAAAAGGTGCTTCTCTGGCTCTGAAGGGAGCTGCAGCCTGTTGGGTGCAGCTGGGGTGGGGTAGGGAAAATTAAGGACACCCTCCTTATGCACCATGTTGCTGCCATGAGGGACCCTGATGCACAGCATTTCCCTTTTGCATTAGAAGTTTGCTGTAAACCAGATCTGACATTTAGCTTCAGGTCAAATTAAATTGATTTGACCTAGAATGATTTTTATTGGTTTGTTTCTGTTTCACATTAAAAAAAATCGTTAAAAAAAAAAAAATCTGTTACAGCTCAGTTCCAAGCAGAATTACTTCCCTTTAATTTTCTCTCTTGCCAAACCGAAGAGTCTCTTATTTGCCCGGTTTTCTTCTGTAGTGCTAATTTATGAGAAGCAAAATGGGACTGTCTGCAGTGGTGCCAGAAAAAGACATCTGGAACCACCTTAAAGGGCAGAACTGGAGTTCATTCCCTGCCAAGGCCCATCCAGATGTAACGGGGAGACATATTAACACCCCTGTGCTTCCTGTTCTACTCCTCTGCCCTTTTCCATCAAAAAATACACCTTGACATGCAGCCTAATTTTATATCTTAACTTCAAGCCATTTTTCTCCCATCCTCTAAGTCTGTGACTAATTCCCTCCCTTTTCTTATACCAGTACCTTGAGAGTATTTATAGACTGTGATCCTGTTCTCCCCTTCCTTACCCTTCCCCCTTCCATACAATATAAATTTATCCCTCCTCCAGACTGGTCCCAGGTGTCCTGTCCTCCAGTACTTGTGCCATCAGCATCTTCTGTAGCTTCTCAGCATTTTTCTGTGCTTTTCCTAGCTGAGTGAAATAAGCTAAACAAATACCTGGCCCCTGGTTTTTCTGTGCCAGAGGACAAGGAACAGAGAAGCAAAAAAAGTTTCTTCTCCCTGCCCTGTCCGTCCCTGTGTGGGACATTCCTTGTTTTCTATTGCAGGGTTAGTTCATGAGCTCTTATTTTATTTCTGTTTGTGGGATGCCTGTTGCCTCCTTTAGTGTCCTACTGGGTGTTCAGTCATGTCCAGTCTGCAGCACTCCACACACACTTGCACTCTGAGCCTCTGCCAAAGGGAACACTCTGCACCCCTGAGGAAAGACTTATCCACTGATACATTTATACTACCTGGCTGAGATTTTTAATGCAATGAATGATTAGCCAATGTCCAATACTGCATGAGAAGACCTCACTCCAGGACATCTTAGTGTCTTAATTCTCTGGTTATCACTTCATCTATTTGACTGATTTCCTGTATGTATGTTATGAGTTGGTTACCAGAGAGAACTGAATGTCAAAATTACAAAAGAAAGTGAAGTTTCCCACAATCACTATTTTTCCTTTGCTTCCTAGTGCCAAGATTACAGCCACAAAGTCTATTAAGTTTAATTAATTTAATTTTTTTTTTTTTAAGCACAAGCCAGAGAGGCTGGACCTGACCTGGCCATGTGAACTGGCAGCCCAGAAAGCCAACTGTGTCCTGGGCTGCATCAAAACCAGTGTGGGCAGCAGGTCAAAGGAGGACATTCTGCCCCTCTACTCCACTCTGGTGAGACCCTCCCCCTGGAGTGCTGCATCCAGCTCTGGGGTCATCAGCACAGGAAAGACATGGAGCTGTTGGAGCAAGTCCAGAGTGGGACCACAAAGCTGCTCAGAGGGATGGAGCACCTCTGCTATGGAGACAGGTTGAGAAATCTGGGATTGTTCAGCCTGGTGATTGTTCAGGGTGACCTAATTGAAGTTTTCAGTACCTAAGGGGGCTACAAGAGAGCTGAAGAGGGACTATTTATAAGGGAATGGAGTGACAGGACAAGAGGGAATGGCTTCAAATTGGCAGAGAGCAGGGTTAGATTAGATATTAAGGAGAAATTCTTTACTGTGAGGATGGTGAGGCCCTGGCACAGGTTGCCCAGAGAAGCTGTGGCTGTGCCATCCCTGGGAGTGTTCCAGGCCAGGCTGGATGGGATTTGGAACAATCTGGTCTCGTGGAAGGTGTCCCTGCCCATGGCAGGGTGCTGGAACTAGATGGTCATTGAGGTCCCTTTCCACCCAAAACATTCTCTGATTCTCATGCTTAATCTTACCTAGTAGCAGAGCTCTTCCAAATACCCTCTGGCTCACTTGCAGTGGTAGATTCTAAAAATAGGTTTTTCCCAGAGGACACATTGCTTCACTTGCCCTGAAGTTTTCTGGATGTCCTCTTCCACCTCCTTGAAAGTGCCGCAGAAAAATTGCTTGCCATATTTTTGTATTCTCTTTGGACATTTTTATCATTGTGGCACAAAGCTGTGGGTGAATCAGCAATATCTGCAGAGATGCCCTGTCCAGAATTTGTTCTATAAGCTGTTCTCAGCTGAAGTTCTGTACCTGGTGTATCTGCTGGGATGGAAGGGACTTTGTTAGCCATCACAGCTGAAATCTGACTGTCATGTAGCTGTCTTCCAAAAGTAGCTCCTGCTAGAACCTGGAGAGTTGCTGTGGAGATCATGTATTTATCCTGTCTCCTCAAGCAGGGCACCTTTACTGATAACATTTGAGATTTACTTCTGTAACTACTCTTAAAAACCCTCAGTTGTTTAGGATCTGAAACCTCCCTGGGCTGAATTGGAAACTATTTCAGTGCTTTCTGCTTCTTCTCAGGTCATGGTGTCTGCAGGTTTGGAGTCTTGAGTGTTTCTCTGTGGGAAGGGACATTCTTTGGTGGAAAACAGCCCTCCCTGTGATTGAAAATCTAAATCTTCATCTCAGCTTTTCCTAGAGTTCTTCCAGGAGATGTGGGTGAGGCAGTTGTGTGCAATAACCTCCTCACAGGTACTTCAGTAGCACTGTCAGCACAGGAATGGGGAAGAACAAGGGAAGAAATTTCTGCTCCTGCCTTTCCCTGCAGCTTCCACAGTTGCCTGGCACCTGACCCTTCTTGTGCAGCAGAGGCTCTGGGAAAGCTGCACGAGGTGTCACGATCTGTGTAATTATTCCCAGCTTTTCCAATGCCAAACTGTGCTGCTGAATGTGGAGAGAGGCTCCTGACAGAGAGGTTGGTCCTGGCCCTGCTGCCAAGCTGCTGCCCCCCCTCCTGCTTTAATTGCACACAGTAATTCCAGCAAATAGGTGGTTTGATTCAAGGTTGCTCAGCCACAACCTCAAAAGCTTTCAGGAGTGCAGCCTTTGCTGCCTTTAAATCTGCAGAACATTGTAATTTAGCCACCAACTCTGACTGCAGGGAGCTGGGTCAACCTGCAAACAGCAGTGGCAGGACTTTGCCTTGGCTTTCCTCTGCTCTTCCAGAGAAGTTCTGACCAGCAGCTGCCTGCCCTAGAGCAAAGCAATGCCCCCTATCCCTGCCCTGCTGGCTGCAGGAGAGGGCCAGAGTCCTAAGTTTTCTTATCCCAGGAAGCAGTGGGTGAGTCTGCAGTATCCTCAGGTTATCCAGGAGTGAAGAGCCTGTGGCTGACATCCAAGGTGTCTGTGAAAGATGTCCAAGGACAAGCCAGCCTGTTGACCAGGCCCCAGCTCTCACAGCACCCTGGGAGGCCTTCAAGCTTTGCAAAGGAAAAGAAATGGAGTGCTGCCATGTAAGGAAGGAGCAGGAGCACCTCCTGTGCTTTCAGGCAGGTGACAGTCAAACTAACCTATGTCAAAACATCTTTAATATCTTAATTATGACAGAGCACAGACTTCAAAATTTCTGGCTGCTCTCCTGGGTGGGTGAACAGTTTTGGTGTCGTGTATTCGCAGTCAGGAGATGGAAGGGTTTGTAGTTGTATTGGTTCTTCACTAAACTAGAGCGACGGGTGGGATAAATCTCAAAAACGTCCTTCGGGAAAGTGAGATGTCTGGGGAGGATTTTTTCTGTCTGTGCTTGGAGTAAACTCATACTTTATAGGAGAAGAGAGGCAGTGGCAGGTAAAGAAAGGAGATACCTTGAAGGCAAGGACTTTTATAGCATTAGTTATAGCACATGTGGCCTGATCCTCCTTAAGTAGAAAATGGAGCCAGCAGGTTGATGCTGATTTATAACTGCAGTGGTTCTGCCCCACATTCTGCACTACTTTGAGAGGTTTAAGTTTAACATACTTTTGAAAACTTTTTGATTGACTTTCATATGCATCCTTGGTGCCACCACCTTCTAGAAATAGAGAGAAATCACTTAACGTGCAAGGAAACCACCCTAGTGCTCGGATCAAAGTTTGCTTCCTCACCTGCCTCAGCAGAACCTCGCATGTCTCTTTTTTTCCATTATACCTTTTCTGATGTTGTGTATTCTGGATCCTACTTGATGCTGTACCAGGTCTTCTCTCCTGAGGTTTCTGTTGCTGCCAATAGACATCAGGAGCCAATACAGCTGTTCCTCTGGTCTTTCTGGAGCAGGTCATGTTGTGGTGGGGAAACCTTGGGTGAACCCTTTTTAGATGGTGATTTTTTTGGTTCTGTCTGTGCCTGCATCAGCCTCGCTCCAATGTGTCCTCTCTGACCTAAATTTCCCTGCTGTCCCTTGGGCATTAGATTTGATCCTGATATTATGGCCAGTGATGCCTCGTCTTCAGACTCTATTTGTTGGCTCCCAGGGCCTTGTACTTCCTTCCCTGGCGACAGTTTTATGCAGGTGTAACTCTTGTGCCTTTGGTGGAGTCACTCCTGATTTACCCCAGACTGCAGTGCCTGACAGCTTGTTTTCTCCCTGAATTATTGTGCCTGACACATTACTGTAGGTGTTATGCATTGTCACAAAATTAATTTTCCTCTCGAGAGCCCTCAGTGATTTCAGCTGAACTTCATGGTAATTGTTGCTCTGTCTCTCTGGAAGATTCATGTCGCTGGAGTGGCTTCAACCCTGGGGGATGGGGAGCCAAGACCAAGTGCAAGACAACCCTTTCTGCCTTTTCCCTCATTTTTTGATAGCTGGATTTTGATGAGATGTTGTGGTCAGGTATAAGCAGCATAGAGAAAACTCAGCAGTCTCTCCAGATTGTATCAGATTTTTACTAAAATACTTGTATTTCAGCAAAAGTCCTTCTCCAACACTGGATTTTACTTCCCTGTGAAAGAGCCTGAAGCTGTAGTGCAGTGATTTCTGTCCTGGCTTTATCACAACGTCAAAAGCAGCTGGCATTGGCATTTCTCCCTTTTCCAGGCTGAATTGGAATCTGCAGCCGTGTGGCTGGGGATATACCTACAGCAATTGTGAGAAGCTGAATTTATAAGTAACTTTGGACCCAGCAAAGGTGGGGCTGGATGGGCTGAAGGTGCCTGTGACAGGGTTCTGGGCTGGAGCCTGGCCAGGAGAGAGGGTGTTTCTGCAGGTGAGATTGGAGGACAACCTGGTCTGAGTTCAGAATGTGACTGACTGCTTTGGAGCAGTCTGAGGGTAAAAATAGTGAGCAGCTGACGTTCCTGAATCATGCTGGAAAGGGGATTTAGGTATTTTAGAACTTAAGGATGCATAAGACTTTGTCAAACACATACAGATTTTGTGAAATTGGTGTCTAGTGCTCTAAAGGGAGTTGGGCCCCATTTCAAGCATGATTTAGGTGCTAATTCACTTGGTGCTTGGAGTACTTTTTTTGGGACTCGGAGTTTTATCATTCCAGGGAAAATGTCCCTATGGTGAAATAAGAATGAATTAATCTTATAAGTGGGCTTTAATTATCCTTAAGAAGTTGCATTTGCTGATGTTTTAGGTAGTATCTTAGTGTCACTGAACCCTACTGACTAGTCATGTTACTACCACCAGAGTAGAAGCCTTTTTTTTCCTGAACCAGATTTTTGTGAAAGCTCACTAAATGATATTTGTATCTCTTCTTTTGATAATGCCACACATCTAGCAGGAGAACTTGCAACTTTGTGCATCTTTCAAACTGTTCCTGTGCTCTCCTCAAGGCTCCTTTTTCAATGATCCGGATTTTTCATACTGTCCAGGGTACTGTGGAGAGCTGTCACAGACCTTGTAGCAGGGTTTTACTGCCAGGGCAAACTGGAGCACTCTGAGACCATTTATCGAAGCAGAAAGCCTGGAGGGCATGTGGGGATGGGAACTATTGAATCATTTACTCTGGGTTCACTCTGCACACTGGCTGGTTGGCTTTGGGGCACCTGCTGAGCATCCCCTGTCAAATGCCATGAGCTCTGTTGGATGTCCATGGGAGCTGAGGATATTCAGCATCACCAAAGCAGGCCCCGCTCCTCTGTTTGACTTGGCCTGGTCTGGGGTGCACCACAACACCCTCAGTGGCTACTCAGCAGCAGCAAAAAGATGGTATCTTTTCAGAGAGGCTCTGACAGGGAGGCAACAGCTGATGTGGTGCAGAATCCATGATAAAAGAGAAGATGGTGCTAATAGCCTGCCAGGATGGCAGTGCCGGCAGTACAATGTGTCCTGTGCTCTCCAGAGTGGATCCATCTTAATCTTATTTAAAAACTCAACAGTGTATCCTGCACATCTCTCCCATAGACAGGGCTCTAGCACTTCTCAGCAGAGCCAGGACCTGATCCATGCCTGCCCAGTTGCTGGAAGAAACCAGAAGCTGGCTGGGGCAACAGGACAAACCTTGGGAAGCCACAGGGAAGAACCGAGCTTTGATGTAACATGATGGTGACCTGCCACCTGCTGCTAGGGTGCCAACCAGGCAAACCTGTCTCAACCAGGGAAACTGAAGCTCCCCAAAGTATTAGGGCCTCCAGGAGTTGGATTCTGAAAGGAATTTGTCCCCTGCTCCAGCCTCTGTGCTTATGAGGAGGTGGGGATTTGATGAAGGATACTCACCACCAGCAAGCAAGCTTTTTGGGGCTGGGATCTCAGTTGATCCCCATTCCCCCATATATTTAGCACATGGAGGACTGAAATTGGGTATCCCTGGAACTGGAAGCTGCAATGCCTGTTTACAATAGACAGCTAAAGCTGTGGAAAAGTGACAGAACTCCAGCTGGGGCTGTAGTAACTCATATCCTCTGCAAAATGACCTGGGGGAGGGGTGTTATGCGCATCAAAGCTTATCAAGTTTAGGACTTGCTTCTCAGGGGGGATGAATCAGAAGCCACTCCAATGAAGTCAATGGAGTAATCAGGTTGTCAATACAATTAAGCCTGTTTTCCCCACCCTGTCCTTTTGGCCTCCTACCCGTGCAGGAGGCAGAACCTGCCTTTCTGCATGGCAATGTTTCCTCTGGTTGCTGCGGGATCTCGAGAGGAAGGATGAATAACTTGCACAGCTGATGCACTGACTCACTCCTGTCCCCAGGAGCTAAGCTCAGACTGTCAGCTGCTCAGAGACAGTGGGACGCAGCCTTCCTGCTGCTCTGAGTTTCCCCAACACACGCAGGACCCATGCAGAGAAGCAGGGGGAAGTAATAACAGAATAGGAGCATGTATCCTTCTGATACATCCGTTTTTCTCATAGCATCTATTGTGCAAACGACTCTCGGGGTGTGGCCATTTACGGGGGTGTGATTTGTGGACTTCTATCTTTCCTGCAGTCAGGATTACGAGAATTCTGAGGGAAAAGAAGTTGCTGTCCTGTAAAGTGGGCTTGGAAATCCTGAGCTAAAACAAAGAGCACCATCTCCTGGCAGCTGGGAATAGCTGGCACAGCTTCCAGGGATGCACGCCTGGTGCAGTTCTCCTGCAGGCAGCTTGCTGCTCTCTGTGTCTAACCTTGAGCATCTGGAGGTGGGATAGCTCAGGGCTGACAGCTGGCTCTGGACACTGAGAAAGGCTAATCCAAGGGGACACTGGGAGCTGGTCTAGTGGTGTTATACACAGCACAGTGATGCCTCTGCTTGGCATGAGAGTTCTCAGCTGTTTGGGTTTCAAGCTCTGCTCTAGTTAATGTACAAGTGCTCAAGTACTTTTGAGTTTCGCCTGGATATTGAAGTGTCTTGGGTTAGGGAAATTTCGGAGAAGGGTCTTTGCAGAATTGAGAGCATGGCTCCCAAGTGGTACACTCTAATATCCCTGTCAGTAACCAGCCTATTTTGAAGCACTGTGTGGTTTGGGCTGGGGCTGAGAGATGCCTCTGCCACTTGTGCAAGCTGCCCTTGCTGCTGCCAGGAAGGTACTAGCGAAGGACACTTGGAAATCTGTGGAGCATTCATGAGGTTTGAGCTGGATTTGAAATCAAGCAGAGAGGAAAAACCAGCTTGGTTTGGTTCCAAGAAAACAGAGTGTGCTTTGAATTTCAAGACAGACTTGGGCCTGCTGGTCCCCCTGTGTACCATGAAGAGATGTGTAGAAGTGATAAAATACAGAACATCTGTATAAAGATGTATATGGACAGAGATGAGAACATAGTAAGGCAAAGTTTTGAAGAGGAAGGTGGCTGAGCTGGGAGAGTAAAAGGAAACAATGAGACATCATGTATCAGGATCAAAAGAATAGAAAAAAACCTTTCCTAAAACTAAATTAGGAATAAAAAGAGATAAGCTTTTCACAAAGAGCACAGGATTTTAACTCGTGGCTAATGACAAAACTACAAATTTGGTACAAAACAGGCAGGACTGTCTAATAGCTACTTCTGTTGTGTATTTAAAAGACAGCAGGAAGATGCATTTACATGATGGTCATGGGTGAATGACAAAACTGGAGAGGTTGGAATGTAAACCTGTTGGTGTGGGGCTGGGAAACATCTCTCTGTTGGTCATCAAAGAGGTCTCCCAGCTGTGGTTTGTTCCCCAGATACAGATGTTTAGGTGGTGGCAAGGTCTGGGCAGTGGGGCTCTCCTGCATCACTGTCAGGTGCAATGGGATGCCATAATGGCTTCCACAGCCTTGCTGTGAAATCAGCCTGTCGAGGCAATTAGAAAATGAAAAGCTTGGCAAAATGCCCCACCGCCTCCTTGAGCCTTTAAGAGAATATAGGATGTATTGTCAAGAGTCAGGCTTTAGCCTCAGTGCTGAGAGTAAGTTACTGCATATCCCTGAGCTCTGAGGTGCCTCCGGGTGTCTTGGATCAGAGCAAAGTTGCTGTGCTGGAAAATTCTCATCACTCGGCTTTGGTTTCTTTGTTATCCAAGATCTCTGGATGACACCTAAAGGGCTGAGGTGCTGGTGGTGACACGAGGCACGAGAGACCCTCTCACACCATTTAGGGTCAGGCAAACAGGAGTGCTCCCCTTTTTTGTGTGACTTTCCTTTTTACAATCTCTATCATGAATTAACAGAGGTCAGAGACTGTCCAAATGGGACAAGGTGGACCTTGTTTCCAGGAGGCTGTGATATGTATGGACATGGGAGAGAGCTGGGGAGACCCTGCTTCTGGGAGCTGGCAGCCCTGCTGCCCTGGGGTAGCTGGTGATGACTCCTGAGGCTCAATATCCAAAGCAAAAATCAGAGCCAACTATTGAAAAGATTTACAGGAATTCGCTGGAAGCAGCTTGCTCCCCCATTTCAGCTTTCTTCTGAAAGGGTCGCTGAAACCATGATTCCTCCAGTTCCAACCCCTGAGATGAGCTTTTCTCTTCTCAGCACAGCTCCAGGCTGTAAAAATGGCATTGTCTAATTAAAAACTACTTCCCTCTCTCCTCTTCTGAAAAATTAATGCTTTTGACCAAATTACTGACACGCAATAAATACTGAACCTTGCAGTGCAGGGTTGCCAGCTGTTCTGGGGAACTGAAATTTCATATCATAGGATCACAGAAATATTTCATGTCATGGAATCATGGACTGGTTTGGGTTGGAAGGGACCTTAAAGATCATCTCCTTCCAACCTTCCTGCCACGGTCAGGGACATCTTCCACTAGACCAGGTTGTTCAAATATCCTTCTCTGACAGTCTGTCTGTGCCATGGAAGTTTGACAGGTTAACATGAAAACAGGTTATTTTATTGAAAGGTGAACACAATATTCTGAAGTGATCAATTTTAATAAGACTGAGAATAACGTATTTGGGGAAAAAAAAAATTAAATTAGCTCTTTTTCTTGTCTGTGCTCCTCAGCTAACTTTTTGTTTCTTCTTCTAGTGTGCTGCAGCAGTTCACCTTGCCTTAATTCAAACTGGGTTTCATCTGGATTTCTCAAATTAAGAGTTACTCTGCTTGAAACCAATGATTTCTAAATTATTTCCTGTGTCAATTGCCAAATAGCTTTAAACCCAGAGCTGTATCAGAGGATTGCTGGAGCGTTCACTTACTCTGAGGACACAAAACAGCCATTTTCCAATATTTTTTTTTCCTTACAGTTGATGAAAACACATGTAACTTGCTGAACATCTCAGCTGTGATTGAATTAGAGCCATTACTTCTTAGCTGGTCGCAGGAAGTGAAATTATTTCCCGAGGGCTCGTGTTACAAGAGAGCAGGACTCCTGCTCTTAGGAGCTGAATAGCTTTCCCTTACCTGAATTGCTAGGCAAGTTTTTGGGGCAGTTTTGAGTGAAATCCAGATTAAAAAAGCCCAACCCTTTGTAACAAGGGTAAATTCAGACCTGATACTGTCATCCATTACCAGTGCTATTCAGGGCTTCTCCTTCCCACGGATATTGAACCAAATAAACTAAAAGTCAGAGAGGGCACTGCTTAATCATCAGGCTCTGAATACACTATTCTTCAGCAAAAACCTGCTCAGCTATTGCAGGTTTCCATGTCTTTAATAGGCAGCCTAATGGCTGATAGATTCACGCTTCCCAAATGAGGCAGTTTTACCGATGGCTTTAAATCATTCCCAGTGGAAATAGAGAGTTGCATTAAATCCTATTAATTAGGCAATTTCAGCTGTCTGCAGTGCTTTTGACTCTGCTGTCGCCTTGAGACCAGGAATCCCCATATGTCCTGCTAATGTGAGTCCTCTCTGAGTTCAAACGTGCTCACACACCCTAAGACAGGAGTTCTGTCTCCTCCTGAACCCCTGTAGGAAATGCATTTTCTGGTTTCATCACTATTTGCAAAACCACTGCAGGGGAAAAAAAAAGGTTTATGATTGACAGTGATTCCATTTTAAATCAGCTCTTGTGTTAACATTTGCTACAGCACTGGTTTTGTACTATTTGAAAATGTGATGTTTTCATTGTCTCTTTCAGGGTTGTTTATTTTTTTCTTGCTGATAAATAGCCCAAAGAATAGGATGATGATTTCCCAGCCTCCCTTTATCACCATGGCTCTCCTATGAGCATTTCTGACTTGATATAACTCCTGCTATGAAGCACCTGACACAAATGCATCAGAAACCCTTTCACTGCTCTATTGATCAGCACTGCTAAGAGCTGCAAATGCTTGTGCATCTGGCTCACATATACTGTGGGCAAGGCAAAAATATAAGCTGCGAACAGGATCTATGAATATTGGTTTGACAGCGACTTCAATCTCCTTTGACTCTGTTTGTGCTCCCTCTTTGCCAGCAATAATGGGGTAGTTGTAAAAGTGAGTATTTGCTCACTGATGGTGTTGTGACAGTGTGTTTCTCATAAGCAGAAAAGTATTCCACAGCCATCTTGAGCTGGTCTGTAGCCACTCAGGGTCAGTGGGACTTTTCTAGTGAATTCAGTGGGCTTTGGATCAGGTCCAGCAGGCACTGAGGAAGCATCTAATGAAAGAGCAACCCTGAAACCCCGTGATTTAGACAGCCACTCACCCAGCACAAATAGTAAATTACAAACAGCAGATACTGGCAGCAACAGGCATGAATAGTCTGTAGTCAGCAATTCACAGCCTGAAATATGTTGGCGTAAACAATGCATCAGATAATTCCAGCTAACCAATACATTTGTGAAAATCCAAGCCAGTTTATGGGTAATTTTCAAAAAGGCAAGTTCAGCAGGAAAAGCATTTGTGAGGAAAAGAACCTCTCCCTTTTTTCTTACTGATAATTTAGAAATGCGTCTTAGGTATGAGCTGTCCTTGAGAGGCATGGGATGACCTCAGGTAGGACCTGGGTGTTGGACAGCCCAGTTTATCCCTTATTCTGCTTTGGTTTGACTGTGGTTTTCCTCTTAGGCTTCATTCTCAAGTAGCTTTGCTGTTGGGACTGAGTCATTTGAAGCAGTGAGGATGAGAGCTGCCTGCAGCAAGCTACAGAAGGATCTTGCAGCCCTGAGTGAGCTGGCAGGAAAATAGAAGGTGAAATTTAGAGTAGGTAAATGTGAAGTTACAGAGATAGAGACTGGAGAATAAATCCCAGATTCACATGCATACAAAAAATCCCTGCAGTGACCCTCTCCACTCTGAGGCAAGACCTTGCCTTGGTGATAAATGTTTCTGTGAAAAGTTCTATGCAGTGCTACATAGTGAGAACACACAGGTGAAGGCTGGGAATGACTGGGAATGGTGATGACGATTTTTCACTTGCTAGCTGCTGCTCCCCTTGTTCTGTGCTATCCTGTGGCAAAGGAAGCTGCCACAAATCCTGGGGTCTCAGGGTGTGGGGATGGAGCTGCTGTCAGTATCCTGTGTGCAGGAGGAGATGAGCAGTGAGGACTGGTGGGGGAGAACAGCACCAAAGCCAGTGAGGGTAGGGATGCAGGATCAAGGAGCACAGGTAGGCTGAAAAACAAGGTGTGGCACTTTTGGGTTGCTCTTCCCTTATGCTACCAGGTTTCCCCATGTAAAAGGGGCAACATGCTGTTCCCACCTTAAAGGTGGCCCAGGGAAGAGAAGTTGCTTGCAAGTCATCACAACAATGCAAAACTACGATGAGGGAAATGGTCACTCTGCCTTTTTGCAGCGCTTGGGATGTGCATGTCAAATTCATTGAGGCTGTGCAGTAAAATAAAGCCTGCAGCTACAGCCTGAACAGTGTTCTGGGAGAAAAAAAACCTGCTTCAGGGCTCACTAAATGAGCTGCCTGTGCCTAATGCATGCAGGACTGTGGGAAAAGGCAGTTGTGGTGGTGTCTAGAGACAGTATCATCCCGTGTGTCCAAGGAGAAAGCAAGTACCCAAATGCAAGTAGCTCAGGAACTTTCATGCTAACATTTTCCAGCTTCTGGCTTTGCAACTGCATCAGTGTCCCCTTTAATGTATACTGTGAAGTTTGCACGGGGTGGGGGGCAGTTTGCCACTGTGCAGTTTGCACTGTGCATGGCAGCCCAGGACATGGCACATGTGGAGCAGGTCAGGAGCATCCCATCCCTTGCAGGTGATGAGGAGAGGTCAGAGAAAGCCACCCATCCACTGTGGGGCAGGTTGCATCAGCACACAAGGGGTTAACAGGCTAAACCCTCCTGCAGGCACCAGCTCCTGCAGACATTGGCTTTGTTCCTCCTCATCCCATTCCCTCAGCCCCTATAAAAATCTGTCTTCCCACCTCCCTCATGGGGAATCTTGCTGTTCCTGTTGTTGAGATGTGCTTTGTCTTAATGCTGCAAAGTGAGAGTGGCCATTGCTTCTAATTTAATTAGTGTCATCCCCAGGAACTGAAAGTGTGACAGAGGGAATTAGAGGCAGTGTATGAAAATGATGCATGGGTGTGGGTTGAGGTTTAACCACCTTCATACCAGCATGATTTGTAGATGATACACACAGGGTACAGCTTTCTAAACATGTGGAAATCACTAAATGAGGGGTTTTTTTGTCTCTGCCTTGGTGTTTTACAAATTTAGGGCAGCTACTTCTAAAAGAGAAAATGAAATCTAAATCTACCTATCAACTTTCCCTCTCAATTTCTGTCCAGCAGAATTTTTTTGTTAATGCAAAGTTTCCTTAGGATGAAACTCCTCCAATTCTTTGCATTTAAATTTTTTCTAAAAAAAATTGGTTTTGTATTGGATATTATATTTCTTTCAAGGAATAGCTCAGTTGGTTAGAGCATAGTTCTAATAACACCAAGTAGCAGGATTGACCCTTGTATGGGCCATTCACTTCATAATTGGACTCAATGATCCTCATGGGTCCCTTCCAACTCAGAATATTCTGTGAGAATGGAATAAAATAGAATATTGGATGCTGAGCCCCTGAGTTGGATTGTGAGGGAGGCTGTGAGATTGCCATCACTGGAAGTTTTTATTCACAGGTTGGGAAAACATTGGCCAGGAATGTTTGTAACTATCAGGATCATTTATAGCTATTTTAAGATAGACCAGCAGCTGGAAGCCTTGTCTGACAGATTGTACTACCATGTTGCCCAAAGGTATAAAAAGAGACAGCCCCAAAGAGCTTGCAAGTGAAGCCAAGTCTGGTGCACAGACCAAATTTAAAATCAGCAGGGGCTGAGTGCAGCTTTGCGGAAAACTTGATGCATGCAGGCAAATGTCTCTTACTGTGCCTTGTTTTTGTGTCTTTGCTTTAGGTGTCACAGCCTCATCTCACCTCTTTGACTATGGCTCCACTGCCAATGGGGGAGACAACTCCTTCTACACCTCTCTGATCTCTGATGTCCACTACACCACCCCGCGGGACTCCACCTATTACACGGGCATTTATCAGCAGGAAAACAGCCCCATTCCCTGCTCAGGCAGCACAGAGGGGTTTAACACTCTGGGGCATCCTGTTCAAGATGTGACTGGGTTTGAGTCCCGTAGCTTGTTTAGCTCAGATTCGGGAATAGAGATGACTCCTGCAGAGTCTACTGAAGTCGATAAAACCTTAGCAGATCCCATGAAAGTAGAAGGTTATAAATACATGGACATGAGTAGATCAGAAGAAATAAAATACCAAGACAAGCGTGACTCTGACTCAGAAGATGAGAGCCCAGGCCTTACTGAGAAGTACCGGGGAGCACCCGCTGGGTCCACCCACACCGCTGAACCTCAACGGACGGCGCCGGAGGGCACGAAGGCAGCCAAAGAGCAAGACTCTCTTGAAGACAGAAGGTCTGGAGATCAGCACAGTGCCTCTGTGGTTACAGCCCCTGTCAAGATCACGCTCACTGAGACAGAAAGCACCAGGGAAGCTGCCAGCAAAGAGTCCAGCCCCACTCACCCAGAGACTGGTCTGAAGCCGAGCCGTGAGGTGGTACCAACAGTGACGGTGTCAGAGCCAGAAGATGAGAGCCCGGGGTCTGTCACACCACCATCCTCTGGCACAGGTAATGCTGATGCTGGGGCAGGGCACTGTTTTTTTGCTATTCAGAAAGTGGTTGCAGTTGCAGCCCTGAACGTTGGAGAATTACTATGGGTTTGTTGTAGGTATAAGGGGGTATGAGTGGACATTAAAGGGACTCCATGGCTGGAGATGTTTCTGCTCTGCTCAGGCACCACTTTTGCTGAACTGAAGGGGAATGCAAACAAGTGCTACCCATCACCAACACACTGCTCAGGATGAGCTGCCCTCGCTGTATGGAAAGAGATCCAACATTGCTGACCCCAGTCTCCCTAGGGATCTCTCCCCAAAGGGGAGTTGTGTACTGTTGCGTACCTCTGGGGGTGTCTTCATCTGGGCAACATTTTGAGCTAGATCCTGGTGATTTGGGGGTCTCTTGGTCACCCTGGCTGTCCAGACTCCCCAAGGGAAATGAGGTGTGTGGGATCAGGGCAGTGCAAGTGTCTGGGTTAATTTTTTAAAAATTTTAACGGCTGACTTGACACCTCTTTGCTCTTGCACAGAGTAAGGTTACATTGTTAAATGTAAGTGCTGTT